>JAQQZZ010114813.1:0-15064 GCA_030265115.1 Mopalia vespertina | reverse complement strand
ATGGATGGACCCTTGTAGGACGATGTTAAACACCAATCCATGATAATTTACATGGATGGACCCTGGGAGGATGATGTTAAACACCAATCCATGATCATGTACATGGATGGACCCTGGGAAGACAATGTTAAACACCAATCCATGATCATTTACATGGATGGACCCTGGGAAGACGATGTTAAATACCAATCCATGATCATGTACATGGATGGACCCTGGGAGGACGATGTTAAACACCAATCCTTGATCATTTACATGGATGGACCCTGGGAGGACGATGTTAAACACCACTCAATCAAACAAACAAACAAATCGAGTTAGGCAGAGTAAGAAGTATACAGTCCATGATCGATTACATGGATGGACCCTGTGAGGGTGATGTTTAACACCAATCAAACACTGTTATTTAAATTAAATTATTAGGAGCAGGGCAATCAGTCAATACTTCACAAAACTTCTGCACTCCCAATGTAATTGTTTCTCCAACAGGGTACAACACTCAACATTTCAAGGATATTTAAAAGCTGCTATACTGTTGGAGAACAGTGAAATATCTTTGAGCTTGTCTCAATACCAATCATTGATTCAATCTGTATATTTTCTGTTTTCAGACTGCCATTTTGCTATTGCGCATTGATGATATAGTATCTGGAACAAAGAAGCAGGCAGCTGATGGTAGTGGAGCCCCAGCTCCCCAATCTGGAGGTGGTGATGCGTAAACTGGGATAATGTGTGTCAAATATGCATCATAGTGCTCATGGACTGGTTAAAGGATACGTGGAGAAGGTTGTTGTACGATTGTGTCAATGAGAGCTATTTCTCTGCTTCCTGAGACCTGATGTACAGTGCAAGATGAATTCTGACCAATTCACTTTTGCTTGTCAACTATAGAATTGTTACAGGACAATTTGTGATTCTGGTATAATTTATGCCATTTTGAAGATTAGACCAGCTCTTCAATTATTTCATCAGCTGTCTGAATGGGTGTTCTCCAACAAGGAATAGCTTTTGTCTTGTTATCGTGCCATATTTTGATCAATTTGCTCTGACTATTTTTTACAAAATGTCCTAAGACAATAAACTATTGTACAATGAAATTATCTCCTGTTATACTATGGACATAAAGCTCTCATACATGCAATATTTGAATGTCTGTCCTATGACATTTTGTGAATGCCAGCCAGTTTCCTGTATCTTATTGCATGATGAACGAAGTAGCTGATTATTATTTTCACCACAACATGATACCGGTATTAAAGGTTGCCATGGTGATAAGGATCAACCTGGGTTTAGTATATGTCCTGGAACAGTCCTCCTAGTTACCAAACCGTCTATTTGATGTATTTTTCCACCTATTCTTGTAATATTTATTTCTATAATATAACTAGGATCTAAAGAAACATCGAAGGAAACTTGAATAATCCGAAACAGTTTCGATAATAGAAAGTATGAATATTAATTTGTAATCCGTTTAGTCCTTAGTCTTTTCTTTATTTTATAGAACCACGTCATTCTTATACTAATGTGTGTACCTGTCATTTGCCAAAACAATACGACTTCTTGTCTGCCATCAATATGATTTTCGATCATTTGGAGTTCCAATTTGTTTTTCCATCCATATTTTCCCCGTATTATCATATTTTTACCAACTGTCTTTGCTTATATATAATTATTCCTAAAACTAAAAACACTTTGTATTTATGATGCAACAGAACAATTTGTTAAAATATATGAAATTTGGCTGTTTTTGAAAGAATATCATTTATCAATTTATAATTGTGGGTGAATAAATACACTTTGCAGCGTAATCTGTGCTGGTTTTATTGCTATTGTCAGAAAGGGGGTGGTGGCTCTGTATCAGCTGACCAACAGTTCTTCTGCCCACGTTCAAATCTCCCCGCCCAATATACGATACCTCATAATATGGAGGGAGTGGGGATGTTTTAAATAAAATTTGCAAGGCTTCCTATCCTGTTACATCTTCACTAGTCAAGAGATTTATTCCAAGCTACTCAACATTACAACCCTTAACGAATTGAGCAACAAGGGCTTAGGCAGCAGATATAACCCAATGCTTCTGTCCAGTGATTGATTGGCTGCATTGGAACTTCTACACAAGTTACACAACCAATCCGATGTTGTGTTATGAGAGGACTCTGCTTGTAAAATGACCGCGATAGTCAATAATGAAAGTGGGGGAAGTGTTGTCAAAAAAAAAAGGATATGTTCTGGATAGTCAACCTACTCCAGGAGAGTATTGCCTATATATCCACCCCTACAGACACCAAATCTTCGTATATACGCCAATAGTTCTTTACAAAGTTAAACAAATGGTCAAAGCTGGAGTAGAACATTCAACATATATAATCATTGCTTTAACTCTAAACTTTGTCATTTTAACCGCCAGGGGGCATAGCTGTTATTCTATTTATGTAAGATGTAGACTATCAATCATATAAGGGTAAACCACTTGAGTATGTCATAAAACGTCCATCATTGAGGGCAGACATTGAGGCACAATAACAGTACACCGGTTTACATCACTTCCTTTTCATGAACTACTTTCTGATGGATTGAAAAGGGGTTTCTGTTTCTAGGATTCCAGAAATCTTGGGAAGACCTATCATGAGGGTTACATATCCCATCTCTCTTCCCTGGTGTCCTTGAATAGGAGCTTGGGTTTGTGGTATTTTTTTTTTTACATTGTACCAATTTGTGCTTTGATTGTCTGACCGTTGTTGAATTGTTTATGTTCGGCTTAGTTACTTTTCGTAGCCCATTGGACGAACTGTGTTAGGAGTGAATAATAACTTTACGTAAAATCCCAAATCAAGGAAGAAAATAAAACCCCAATGATTAAAT
The DNA here is from genome assembly GCA_030265115.1 of Mopalia vespertina. Lineage (NCBI taxonomy): Eukaryota > Metazoa > Mollusca > Polyplacophora > Chitonida > Mopaliidae > Mopalia > Mopalia vespertina. The sequence goes on along the minus strand of JAQQZZ010114813.1, from coordinate 12,202 downwards.
TCTTTTAGATCAGTAAAAACACGGAGTTGTTGTAAATGTAAAAAGATTGTTAAAGTTTACATTAAAAGTGATCTTCCTTGATTTTGAACGAACAGCAGGACTCCAGACCAAAATAAATGAATCCAAGTGACAAACACAAATGTAAGTGATAAACTTTATTCAATGCAATAAAAACATGTGGTTAAAACCAAAATAGAAATTGGAAGAAATAGAATTTTAAAATATATAAACCGCTGTTTGACTTGCACAAAAATCATAGCGAAACATTGCTCCGTAATAATGGGAAAGGCACAGGGGTTAAAACCAGTCTTTGATCCACAACCATTGAACATAGAACTATACTATTTTAACAGGCGTCCTAACCAAACATTTGTATATAAATTTATATTGACCAACAATAATCACTTTCAAGAAAACTGTATTTGATATAAATGGCCATTGCAATAAATTTCACTGGCCAAAGCGTAATAATACACGTAATTATTGCTAGAAAAATGACTAGATTGACATATTTGTGCAGATAAAATATATTTAAGTCATGACCAGCCTAAAAATGACTAGATTGGGACTGGACAGAGTTACTGGTGAATTTATTTAACATTCACGACTAAAGGCTCATTATCAGCCACTTACTGGACCTTATATGCAATAATGTAAATCTGAATTACACTTATCAATCCATTATTTTAGTTTGACTGGAGAGTTCTTATTAAATTTTATTCGATATATCTCAAATAGCAAAGATAGTATTATTAAGACCTAACATGTGGTGATTGCAACTCCTGTTTCTCGACTTCATGAAACATGAGCACACTTTGTAATATTCATTTCAATATAACCATGGAATATTACATTAAAAATGAGGCCCGAACGTGTCGTCAATGAGCTGATGAAAATGTACTGTTTCTCACTGGTATGACCATGTGGAGGAAAAAGACTACAATGTTTCATAAAAATAATGAAATGCAAGTACATTGTGTCAATAACAAATAATACTACACCCAATATCCACTTCAGAAAAACATTGTGAAAATTATCTACACCGTGTCCCATATTAAATAAAATATATTTCTAACAATAGTATATCACAGTGATTTGGAAAAAAATAAAATATGTATATATAGAGTAATCTCTTCACATTAAAACTTCTTATTCATGAACTCTTTATCACAGTTTTTACGCACTTCACAAATTCGAAAGCTTTTGTTGACAAACAAATTGCTCCAGATGACCTGGCGTAAAAAAAGATGTCTGGGGGGTCCACTACAATTTTTGAGAGGTATCCCATTTGTCAGATTCTTGAGACTTCTTAAAAGGACAAACATATCCAATAAAAATAATAGTCTGGTTGCATTGACAATGCAGTTATGTCTAGACCATAAGATAGTCGATCATTAGTCACTATACTAGTACAGAAACGGATACAGCATGCCTGCACCTAATGACATTGACAATATGATGCATGGCGTGCATAGACCACCATTATACGCAGGCTGCCTGCGCCAATCAACCAACAATATGATGCGGACACTTTGTATTTTTAGAAGGCTGTTTAATTTAATTATCTTTTCAGATAACTAAACTATCCATTAAAAAGGTTGTACAGTTCAGACATAATGTGGTTGGCTGACACAAATGTGTGAACATCTTGGTGTTCTCCATTCATAGGTATGATCATCTTTGCTAGCCAAGAGTTTTATTTGAGCTACGTCGCAGTACAATCCTGGGTGGATTGACTCCTTATAACCCAACGCTACTGTTCAGCGACTGATTGGTTGCGTGGGAACTTCTACGCAACCAATCCGATGTTGTGTTACGAGAGGACTGCTGGTGAAAATGACCGCGATAGTCCATAATGAAAGTGGGTGAATTGTGTCGAAAAAAAAAAGTATATGTTCGGGGTATTCAACCAACTTAATGAGAGTATTGCATAATTATGTACCCACCCCTACAGACACCAACTCTCCATATATACGCCAATAGTGCTTTACAAAGTTAAACAAATTGTCAAAACTGGAGTATAACATTCAACATATGTTATCAGCACTTAAACTCGAAACTTGGTCATGTTATCCGCCAGGGGGCGTAGCAGTGATTATATTTATATGCAATTAATCGGCCAAGGGCTGTAATGCAGAGTAGCTCGGAATAAAACTCTTGGCTAGAGAAGATGAGGTCTGATTTAACTGGTAATATTTAGTTTTGCTCAGTACCTCCTTGATCAGGAAGGACTGCGATATGGGTCTATCCGATTACCGAAGCCAATTGTGTTAATTTTCTACACCCACTAAAGTGATCTTTTATTACAGTGAAAATCGCTTTCTGTAATAACTCTTTGAACTTTGACCCTGTCCGGACTACAAAACTTTTTTTCAGTGACGTCTCCACACTTCAGTTGGACAGATTAAACCCAGGACTCTATTGTAGATCACACTCCACCAAACACGGATAGAGTGAAATTGGCCAGATGAATTGATTTCAATAAGTCAGAGAAAGTGCTGTGATACAACAGAACAGCAACAAATGTCGCATTTTCAGTCACTTTCAATTAGCAAGGCTCCAAGCTGTTGATCGTAAACAACCTCGTACTCTAGCAAAAATCGAATCCCGCATATGCGAGTTCCTAATCATAAAATAGTTCTTCTTGGAGGGTCCAACAAAGATTATGACAATCTAATTAGGAAGCCTATAAGAAATATGAATCTTGTATAGTAGCAAAAACCGATCTCATTTTAATGCATATGTAGGCTATACGACAATGATAAAGCCTGGCAGAAAGGACCGTCCCATTTTGACATTGGCAAGATCACAGCTGATCGGGGAATTCGCCATGTTTATCGAGTTTACAGTTGATATAAATACAATATTACACGTGAAGTTTAAATACCATAAACATTGCTCTCATGAATGGTCGAAAGAATAACCCACTCTATGCTTCGCCTCTCGTGGGTTATCCCTTGTAATCATTCACTCGACCAATATTTATGGTATTCAAACTTCACTGTGTAATATCCTCTAGCTTTGCGTATCTGGATAAACGTAGATACCCTTGGTACATGGCATTAAAAATAAGTGCATGCCTTTCTCCAGCATATATAGCATTTAAATACCAAATGAAGAGTGTGTCTTGTTAGCGATCAGGTGCCTGTTGATTAAAGCTCTGTTAAGTTAACGGACTGTTCGTGGGCGTTGCGCAACAAAGAATTTTTATTATGACGTGACTTCCATTTCTTGGGTACGGAACGTCATCTAACAGGCTGTTCGGCTAACGGATCTATCAACAATCCACGATCTAACAATTAACCAACATTTGTAATGAATATTGACCAGGCTTATATTGATTCATGCTTAAGCACTGGTCGCCAAGGTAATTAAGATTACGTTGGTTTAGATGGTTATCTGGACCGGAGCTATTCTATCAACCAGCCTACAAAAAGGGGCTGCAGAATCCTATCGTCGCAGTTTACTTTTCAGAAGGTATCTTCGTATTTCGATGGAATCTGGTTTAGTTACTGATCAATACCAGCAGAAAAGTCTACAGACATTCATGCCGTCAACAACGGATGCCAGCATCCTTTTCAAGCGACACATAAGAAAAGCAGACAACACTTAGGCAGAACCAGCGCCTGTTGTCATCTGCTCGCGAGGTCAGGACCAGCCCGCTCCACGCTGCACGTGTCTGACGTTATGGGGACTCGCCATCTATGACCAGCCAGCAGCCATAGTGCCTGGGAAGCACTGTTATACATTCTCCACTTCAGAGATATAAAGATCTTCAAGTAAAAACTATCCGATTTCGAAACCAGGATCTGTTGATGCCGTCCGGTTCGGAAGAGCTGTGCCGCTTATGTAGGGCAGCCTGAATAACAAAAATAGTTGATTGAAAATCTAACAAGACCATTTTTTTTGTTTCAGAAATAAGCTTTGGCAAAACAAAGATGAGCACTTTTTTTAAAAAAAATAGTCACCCATTTCTAGCACAACATCAGCCGTTAAGTTAACGTCTACTCCACGAGATGAAAAAAGTTATTTCTTGACTAGTTTTCAAAGCACGTTTTCAAATGACTGATTTAACTTACATTGTTGATAAGATCTTTAGTTATTTCACAGAACTCTGGCCTAGAAAGAGAGTCGTGAGTCCAACAGTCCTTTATGAGATCCTGTAAATAAACAAAGCGAACCTGGTTATATATACCTTTACTGAATTTCCTTTTTGAGAAGAAGTGAATATTTATCGCGAGAAAATACGCAATCCAGTACTTTAGTCGGCCTTATGGAAGTTGAAAAGACGTGTGAACAAAGTTTGTGCCCAGATCGTTTACATAAGATTTTTAATCCTCTTGTTAGGGAATTTTTATATGCACTTCATTTGTCGTTATTCAAAGCAACCCCATTGTTGGTGAATCTTTATATGCACTTCATTTGTCGTTATTCAAAGCAAACCCATTGTTGATGAATCTTTATATGCACTTCATTTGTCGTTATTCAAAGCAACCCCATTGTTGATGAATCTTTATATGCACTTCATTTGTCGTTATTCAAAGCAAACCCATTGTTGATGAATCTTTATATGCACTTTATTTGTCGTTATTCAAAGCAACCCCATTGTTGATGAATCTTTATATGCACTTCATTTGTCGTTATTTAAAACAAACCCATTGTTGATGAATCTTTATATGCACTTCATTTGTCGTTATTCAAAGCAACCGCATTGTACGGACACCTGCAGCATGCATGCATTCCATCTACGACACGTGCAAGTTTTTATAAACGTGAGATTGGGACGTTAACGTAATTTTATAGTTATCTGAATAAACAACAAAAATTGGGTCCATTGTGTTCAAGGCAATGTATTTTTTATAAATTGAATATTTAGCAATAGCTGTAGAATGTAAACGGCCTTTCATGTGGAATATATTATATGTTAAAATTATATAATACAAAATCTAGTAAATTTTCTTTCAACATAGGATACACTTTTTGTACTTCTAGATAAGGCTAAGCATATATGTTTACTCGTCTGGAGAGTGAATTCACGTAACGCAGCTGTTACGATGAAATTTATCACGATGTAATTATGGAACTGAAGGATGCAGGCTATAATATCAAGATAAAATCGTACGACGTAAATTGACTTCATTGTGAAAAGTGTTTTCACGATTTTCTTTGAGCTCATGTATTCAGAATTTTATATGCATGCATACATATTAAAAAAGAAAAAAACACAAATGTATCCTTAAAACAAATAACTAAATATATTTTTGAATAAATGAAGAGAGAAAAATGTCCAATGTCTTTTCCCGCTATATGATTATATAATACCATATGCATCAGCATAGAAGAGCAAATACTGCCTGACGTCTTTACTAACCCTGCATACTTAATCTGATTGCATGTTTATCTAATATGTTACTGCAAAGGACGTAGACTTGAAGGCTTATTTGTGTGCAGTCGACTGTGACCCTATGTTGAACTTCATCGATTGAAATTGTGAATATGTACGTTAATAAAAGTCCATGTGTCCTGAAAAACTGCACATGCCGCACTTATCTAACAACATTCAGAGTTTTTTCAATACCACCTGTAATAGGCATTCCTGTACTATTCTTTTTATAAATTAAATTTAAGTAATATGTTATCCATATGGTAGCGGACCGATTTTATATCAGCTAAAGGGAACCAAGTTTGGAGGAATTCACACCAATTAAATAACACTAAAATTAAAACAACATGGATCGTAATTCAAAATAATTGTTACCTTCCAAATCTATAAAAAAAATAAAAAAAATAATTTTTTTTTACTAATCGCTCTTAACCATGCATGGTTTATGAATTAACTGTTGGTATGTCCATGCAGTTTCGGTGTCATTGTAATTGGAGATAGCACCATCAGTGACAATTTCAAACCACGTCAATTGATATAATTTCAATGCATGCAGGAAATTATTGATAGGCACCGCTTTGTACGATCACAACATGGTTCTTTCTAAAAGCCATATAACCCAGAAAAAGTCAAGTAAAGTTTTCGCTTGACAAAAAACGGACATAGAACCCGTTAATTCTCAGTAAACTAGGCCCTATCATTTATGTTTTAATTTTTTCGTTTTACGATAATAAATACCTGTGTAAAATTGTTGGAGCAAAGCGACAGCAATATTTTTTTTTTTTAAAACCCAAATGATTTTGTGTAAGGCATCGAATTATATATTGCTTCATGGACTGGTTTGGTTGATTGGGCCCCGTGTCACTGGATTCAAACAGTTACAACACTGGACAACTACAAGTATGGCGCAAGCCGCGCAACCGAAATACACCATCAGACGAAATCGGTCCTGTGTTCACCCAGAAGCTCCGCCAGCACAAAGTGACCAGGAACCGCCCTCCATGCGGCAACCACCTTCTTGCACCATGAAAGGAACAAATAAGAGAGAAACAAGTTCGAGCCCCCCCAACCCCGAAAAAAAAAGAAATAAACAAATAAAAAAACCTGAAGAAATCGTACCTTAAGGATAGACAGACAGTTGATAGAAGTCAGAGATTGGCGATGTCCTCTGCCCACCCTGTATATGACCACTTCTGCTGGCAGGTCATTAAATGGAAACCGACCACTGAACACTTCATACACCACAGTGCTACAAGAAAGAAAACATACTAGGTCAGCTGTTTTGTAACAGTACTCTAACTGTTTTGTCTTTTGCAGATGTATACTCAAACTGTGAACAGATGCAGCTTTCCTTTGATAAAAACATTTCCCAACCTTTGAAGGGGAGTGGTGTGATTGAACGATCGATTGATTGATTGATTGATTGGTGCTCGATGACATTTATCTCTATGACGGCTGAGTACTCCAAGAATAAAAAAGATACAGTGTAACACAACCAGGAAATGTGTTGTGTTGTTTTGGGAAATTAATGTTCCTCTACTGCTACGTAAAGTCAGTGTGAGTATATACAAGATACAACCATAAATTGTACCCAGTGGACGAGAATATAAGCGGAGTTCTATAATAGCACGTCTTGTTAAATCTATGCAATGTTCGTGTAACCGCATAACTACAGGTATGTGCATATACCATTTCTTTACTGGGTGTTTATGTTGTTGGATTGCAAGGAAAGAACAAAGGCTAGGCCATACAAACATAAACTTTGTATACGTGAAGAAGTTTAGTTGTGGCCAGTCCGTTTTCGAAATGACCCTAGCACAAAATGGCATACATGATTTCAATTCGCTTCCAAAAGTTGCCAGACAAAACCCGTCTCAAACACCCAAAACGATGTCAACTGCTCCACCAACAATTGCTCTGGTGAGACTTGCCGTTAGTCGTTGGAGTAAATTCGCAGAAGCGCTTGTCGCTTTATACTATAATGAAGACCTGAAGAGAGAACACATTCCACCCTGTCACTATAGAAATTATCAATCTAAAAATTCGAATTCATTCTAAAATGAACATGGATAGGCCTTTTTTTTATTTATAAATGACGTGTGTCAGTATATTTTGGGAGCGCCTCGAAGATTTGTTTGTTTGATTGGGGTTAAACGTCGTAGGCCTACTCTATCGAAGGGTAATTCACCTATATGACGAAGGTTTGTCCACTTCACACCGCATGTTCCTTGCTTAATTAAGGTGGAAAACCGGGCGGAAACCGCGTACATCCACTAATTGCCGGAGCCACATCGTGTGACTCACTCATATACCTGATGGTCGACAGACGGACTCGATCCCGTGAACGGTACATGTAAGTAGGATAAGTAAGCGCACACGCTAACCACTAAGCCACGGCCGCGCCTCAAAGATTACACTTGCAGGTCTTTTACATGTTTGTCACTGCCCTAGGCTCGACAACAAAAATGAATAGCCTCTATTTAACCCACGAGACCAAGTGTTTGACTTATTTCTCATTGCATTATCTTACATATCGATCTGAAGCACTTGGCTTGGCAATAAAGACGATACAAAGGATGTGTCCAGACAAATAACCTTTCATCTACTATAACAATGGACGCTAAGATGTGAGGTATTATTAAGTAAAAAGGCGGAACACTCTTGGAGCCGTTTCATTTATAATATGTGAAGTCAGCAAAGGCACTTTTGTCAGAGCATAGGTCGTTCATCCATCAACTATAGTGACTGTTATGTGATGTGTTGAGAAGAATAAAGACTTATGAACATGGTTAGCGAGTATACCAGCTTCATAAATGACATAAAAAAATATGTTACTTCAGCAATTTTCACGTTTCAGAAAAATGCAAAACTCCTGTTGTCAGAGCATATTCATCCACCAACAATACCGACCGTCATGTGACGTATTGAGAACTAAATGAAGACTTGCTGGTTAGCGAGTATACCAGCTTTGTTAATGACATATGTTAATTCAGCAATTTTACGTTTCGATCAATTTTGACACCTTAGACGATGGTTTAATTGTTATTAACAAGTTATTATAATTTACAGGAAATTTATTCAATTAAGACTTAATCTCGTTCATTAGCTTAACGTGTTTGATTATTAACAAGAAATGTACGGCTAGTTTGTTTTTACACATTAAAGATAGCGTCTAACCTAAACATGCTGTTGATGGTTCCACATACAACATGATACGGGGGATATTGAAAAAGTGTAACACTATTGGGTATAGCTGCTAATCTTTCAAGTTGAACACAATCGAACAGATGGTAACCTCAGATTTGTGTCAAATGAATGTTTCCAAGAATTTGTAAAATAATCTGATAATGTATAAAATAGCGAACATGTGTGACATTTTAAACAGCTCATTATCTTTACAAAGTTATTAATACTTCCATGTAAATATAATCGATACTTTTACGTATAACATGATTTTTACAAACTGATTTAACCGTTTCTTTGAAGTGATAAGAAGACAAAGAGATTTAATCGGAAAGCCGTTTATGAGCAGTTCAGTTTTATGAATAATATATCTATTTCTGGCATGTTCCACAAAAAACATTTGAGTCACAAAAATAACATAAAAAACTGCCCTTGCTTCCAGGAAAACCTATGAAAGACCATTCCTTGATGACCTATCGCGTGATGGTATTTGCTGTTATTCCCGTAGGCCGTTTCAGTACGTGTTCACTTTACCAGCTTGCCAATCCAACATAGAGTTCGTGTTTTATGTGTGTATCAATTTACTGTATATAGGCTCTATCCATATAGCGACACGGTCAATTCAATTTGGCAAATATCTATACAGTTCATACAATTCCCCCCAACTCGCTGGATTGCCGATACCAATGTATACATTTAAAGCGTAAAGCTAGCGAGGTGCCCCTCGTATACACTGCAATGTAATCATACACAGCCAAAGTGTTATATAGATGCAGTAGTATCACTGATGGTTCTCCAAGGGCACACTAAACTCGCCCTGGGAACGTTTCAATTAATACCTAGTAATAGCGTTCGATTTTCTAGCAGCAATATAAAGTACTAAAGTTACATATATTGCAGCCAATCATAAGCGCATCATAGGTGTATTAGGATAAAGTATACGCGGGAGACATTGATTAGTTATTTGCTCAAGAACTTATAAAAATACTAGTACTTCTGACCGACTGCTGACACCGATCGACAAATGTGACACCAATCGAGAAATGCTGACACCGTATAGCCCAGATAAACACATCCAAGGAAAGTATTCAAATGGTAGGGATATCTACCTGTTAGGGCCACATTTGCAAAACATGTGCTTAAAATCAATTTCAAAATAAACAAAAAATGAATGAAATTAAAGTCAAACTCGTTAGCATCTCAACAGAACCGTGAAAACAAATCACAGTGTTGTTGTTATTCTCCTCCAATCCTCAATGTTGCACACATGGTAAGCCATATATAAACATTTTGATAACCACGATTTAAAGAAGTCGTTAAACTAAAACAGGAACTTTAAAATAAAAACTATATTTGATGAGTAGCCCTATACATGACTTTAATCGTCCAATATATAACAATTGTATGACCTAACCTTGATTTAAACCATCTCGTTTCCTTCCTTAAACAATTGTGGGCTAGATTACCAAACTTGCTTTTGGTCGATTTAAAATGTCTTCCTGAGGCGCGACGCGACAACTAGTCGCAAGGGATCAAACATGTTTGATATCTTGCATCGCGTCGCCGACTGTCGGCGACTAATCTCCTCGATCGTGTGCGGCAAACATGCGACAGAAAATCGAACATCCAATCAGTAACCGAGTTAGCGTCACATGATTTAAATTTAAAAATTATTGACGCATGTATAATAAACTAGCTCTGTCGCCTGTGTCTATAATGTTCAAGATCAAAGTTTAACATTTTATGCAATGTTCAATGAAAGTCATTTTAAAAAAATCATGCCAAGTGTTAGTCACGTGATATAAATGTCGGCTGACTTTGGAACATACGCTCCGTGTGCGGAAAATCTCTTGCAATTAGTCGCCGACGGAGAATCGCTCGTGTTCGGCAGGATTTAGCCCGAAATGTCTGCTTTAGTCTAGTACCCCGCCCCTATTGAGTGTACCAAGGTACTACCTTAGGAACAGGATACCAGATGCTTGTCACATGATCCCAACGCGGAGGATGATGGCAATTTGTCTCAAAATCCACATAGCATGAACAGCTTGCCATATAATTTAATTTGCACGTGAGTGTATGTTTTATAGAACACGCCGGTGAATATTCAAAGAACACAAAGTATTTGAATGTGAGGTAAGAGGCCAAATGGATTCAATGTTATTTGAGATTCAGAGGCAAGCCGTATTTTAAACGTCGTATCTTTGTTGACTATATACAATTCAACCATATATGTATTCGCATCTATTATAATATGTGCTGCACCACTTGATTACAAATACACATATAGGGCTGTTGCATACTGACATCAAGAATAACACAGTTATGGTGTGTAATTACTAAAAAGTACCAAGACCTTGGACGAACAGATGAGTGAATTGTATCCAAAAGGCATTTTAATTTACACTCTAAATATCTAAAGACCACCACCTCCAATCCTTACTAGAATCGGGCCTTCTTTTGACTTAAGCCATACTGTTAAATTTTCGCAAAAGGCTCCTTTCGTTTTTAAAAAAAAAAAACATTAACAGTAGGCCTTACTCTGCTTCCAAGCAAATTGCATGACCTTTTTGATATATGATTTGTTTTCTCCTAAAAGATTGGAGTTACACTTACCCAAAGGCAAAAATATCGGATTCTCTTGTAAATATAGCCTCTGTACGTAGGCGTGGTGGTTCTACTCGGACAGTTCGAAGAATTTCTGGTGCTATGTAGGTCAGGTGACCTCTTGGAATGCATCCTTTGTCAGACCTGTCCAAAAGATAATTGAAATAGTAAAAGCACAATCTGATGAATCTAAAGTAATATATTCAGTATCCAGCAAAATACAAAATGCAGCTACCTTCTTCTGCAGAAAGTAGTTATGATTCAAAGAAAGGATATATCAAAATGTTTTTTTTTCAAATTCTTCCAAAGGGTTCAATATTTTACTTTATCGTATTTATTAATTAATTGTAATATCGTATTTAAAGCAGATTGCGTAAGTGATTTTTTTCCCGTTCTCACCTCTCCTTTATTTAAATATGATAACATTGAACCCATCAGTAAATATCAACAGCAGCAAAACACACAACCACAAAATGTTTTTTTTTTATGTCCCTATAATCTTCCTCCAGTGTTAAATTAAGAGAGCATGGCAACACTCCAACACACTCACCAAACAGATTATTTAAGAACAACAACCAAGTTTATATATTAAAAAAAAGCTTGGTAGAGGGTTAAACAAGTCTTATAAACGACTTTGTTTTCGGTTATCATTAGGATTAAGGCAGAAGCAATGGATGCATCCAAAGAGAAATCAGTGTTTCAGATATACCCATGCCATTACAAGAACAATACAGATCGTAACGTATACATCTTTTCTAGCCAAGAGTTTTATTCCGAGCTACTCTGCATTACAACTCTTGGCCGATTAATCACATATAAATAGAATTACAGCTACGCCCTCTGGCGGATAAAATTACCAAGTTTCGAGTTAAAGCGATGATAACATATATTAAATGTTATACTGTAGTTTTGACAATTTGTTTAACTTTGTAAAGCACTATTGGCGTATATATGTAGAGTTGGTGTCTGCAGGGGTGGGTACATATGCAATACTCTCATTGAGTTGGTTTAAAACCCCGAACATATCCCTTT
>JAQQZZ010114802.1:0-15064 GCA_030265115.1 Mopalia vespertina | reverse complement strand
AATTATTCCTAAAGTCCCAAAAGTTTCCTTTTTAGAACTATAATGTATAACAATATGTGAAATTATACCAAATCCCGGTAAAATTAAAATATAAACTTCTGGGTGCCCAAAAAACCAAAATAAATGCTGATATAAAATAGGGTCCCCACCTCCAGCTGGATCAAAAAAAGCAGTATTAAAATTACGGTCAGTTAACAATATAGTAATTCCTCCCGCCAGTACAGGCAAAGATAACAACAATAAAATAGCCGTAATCTTAACAGATCACACAAATAAAGGAAGACGCTCCAAAGGCATACCTTCTCACCGTATATTTAAAACTGTAGTAATAAAATTTACCGCCCCTAAAATAGAAGAAACACCAGCTAAATGTAAAGAAAAAATAGCCAAATCAACAGACCCGCCTGCATGAGCAATATTGCCTGCTAAAGGAGGGTAAACGGTCCACCCAGTTCCTGCCCCTCTTTCTACCGCTGCAGAACCTAGCAAAAGACACAAAGCAGGGGGCAACAATCAAAAACTTATATTATTTAAACGAGGAAAAGCCATATCTGGAGCCCCTAACATTAGAGGAACTAATCAATTCCCAAACCCGCCAATCATCATAGGCATAACTAAAAAGAAAATTATAACAAAAGCATGAGCCGTAACAATTACATTATATAACTGATCATCCCCCAACAGTGCACCAGGCTGACCTAGTTCTGCTCGAATTAATAAACTTAGAGCCGTCCCTACTAGCCCGGCTCACATTCCGAATAAAATATAAAGAGTACCAATATCTTTATGATTTGTTGAAAAAAACCATCGCATACATTATAACGAACTTAACCACAATAAAATTCCTAAGCCCCCAAAGTTTATTAACCCCCCAGTTCAAATTACTTTATTAAAATCCGAACGATTTTTAGTATATTCAGTTCTGCTTCTCAATAGTAAGGAAAATCTCAAAACCAAATAATAATACAAACTAACTATAGACCCTAAAACTAAAATTCCCCCAATAATAACATTATTAAAAGATAATAATCCTATTAAGATTAATCATTTTCTAAAGAAACCTAATAAAGGGGGTATACCTCCTAAAGATAATAGTATTAAAACCAAGTAATTACGTGATCGAAACTTCCATAAAAAAATATTACTAAACTGACTTATACTTAAAGATTCTTCTTTTCTTATCAAGAACACAATAAAAATTAAAATAAGACAATAAAAGAAAAAATAAATAAGACACGCCCTCCAACTAATTACCGCTCCGGCAAGCATTCAACCTATATGTAAAACAGAAGAATAAGCAATTAAAGCCCGTAAAGAAGTCTGATTTACCCCACCGACTCCTCCAAATAAAGAAGATATTAAAACTAAAATCATCAATAAATAAATAGATAAATTTAAAAAACAACAAATTATAAATAAAGGAGCAACTTTCTGTCAAGTTAATAGCAAAAAATTAGAAAACCAAGAAAGCCCTGCGACCACCCTAGGAACCCAAAAATGAAGAGGGGCTCCACCAAGCTTTATCAACAAACCAAAAAAGATAAAACCCCTGTCAACAAAAGACCCTAAAAAATTTATATCTCAACTACAAAAATTTCAATTCATTAACATCAAGCCCAATAAAAATAAAGCCGAACCTCTAGCCTGAATTAAAAAATACTTAACACCAGACTCAGTCTCCTCCCTAGTTCTTTTTTGAACTATGATAGGGATAAACCCTATTAAATTTAATTCCAAGCCTAACCAGACAGCGAATCAATGAACTGAAGATAGAGAAAATAATGTTCCAAAAAACAAAATAAAAACAAACAAACTTACAAAAGGAAAATTTAACACAAAAAGAAAAACGGAATCGAACCGCCTAAATTCTAGTTAGCAGCCAAAATTTGTTCCAAACTACTTTTAAGTCCTACTAGAAAACCATTCTAACCTCCCCTCAGATCATTCATGTAAGGTTCCCAAAGTCAGGATAAATAAAATTAATATACTTCCAATTAAAGAAAAAATATCTATTCTATACCCTCTAGAAAAAAGAAAAGGTAACAATAATACAATCTCAATATCAAAAACCAAAAATACCACAGTAATCAAAAAAAATCGCATAGAAAAAGGAGAACGTGCCGAGCTTTTTGGGTCAAACCCACACTCAAAAGGAGAACTTTTTTCTCGATTTATTAATTTTTTCTTCACCAAGCCTAAGCTTACTATCATCAGTAAAATTCTTAATAAACAGACAAATACTACTAATCTCAAAACAAAAAACATAAGTGTCAAAGAGGATTCCTCTTGTTATCTACAACATCAATGTAGTCCGTTCCGCCGGCGTAACACTGGATATATAAATTTACTTATTCCTTTATGGTTAACAACCAAAAGCTACCACAGAGCTTATACCCACATCTCAGCTATAAAGTTAGTCTTAAAACAGGTTCTCTGTTACCTAATGGGCCGAAACCATAAATGAATACATCACTTTCAAGACATGGAACAAAGGATCTATATCCTATTTTTTAAATGCAAATCAAACCTTTTTTTTAAAGTATTATTCCTAAGGATAATATTTATCGTAGCTAAATTAAAAGTTTAGTACCTAAACTAGGTTACTTAGAACAATTATGACCCTCATCAGTAGATTGAGATATATAAAAATAATCAAACTACATCAACAAAATGTCAATATCAAGCTGCAGCTTCAAACCCAAAATGATGAAATTTAGAAAAATGATGGCTAAAATTTCGTCAAAGAGTCACCATTAAAAAAGTCCTACCAATTAGTACATGGAGGCCATGAAAACCAGTAGCAACAAAGAAAGTAGAGCCGTAGCATCTATCAGCAATAGTAAAACTAGTTTCAATGTACTCTCCGGCTTGTAAAAAAGTAAAATAAACCCCCAATAAAACAGTAACTAACAACGAAATATTAGCACTACCTTTGTCCCCATCAATTAAACTATGGTGGGCTCAAGTTACCCTAACACCAGAGGCTAATAATACAGCTGTATTAAGAAGAGGGACTTGAAAAGGGTTAAGAGGAGTAATCCCCGAAGGAGGTCAACAAGATCCCACCTCCAAGCAAGGAGAAAGACTAGAATGAAAATAAGCTCAAAAAAAAGCAAAGAAAAACAATACTTCCGAAGTAATAAATAAAATTATCCCTCACCGCAAGCCCCGGCTTACTCGTAAAGTATGATACCCCTGAAAAGTAGCCTCACGAATTACATCACGCCACCACTGAAGCATAGTTAGAATAATCAAAGCAACACCAAGCAATATCAAAAATAAAGAATAACCATGAAACCAAGCAGCCAACCCCACTGTTAAACAAAAAGCACCTATAGAACCCACTAAAGGTCAAGGACTAAATTCCACTAAATGAAACGGATTACGAATCATTTTTTTTTTTTTTGCTAACACTTTTAGATTTATAAAATTTATAGTATATTATAATATATAAATA
The DNA here is from genome assembly GCA_030265115.1 of Mopalia vespertina. Lineage (NCBI taxonomy): Eukaryota > Metazoa > Mollusca > Polyplacophora > Chitonida > Mopaliidae > Mopalia > Mopalia vespertina. The sequence continues at coordinate 11,607 of JAQQZZ010114802.1, read as the reverse complement.
TAAATTGATATATTACATAAATTTATATATATATATATATATATCATCAACTAACAAATTTTATATAACAGATAAGTAGTGTAACCCGCGCACAATTAATTTTCATTTAATTAGAATATAAATATATCTATCTGATAAGTAAACTTATTTCTTTAGTATAATCAGTACATTTACCTTCCAAGTAAAAAGTTTAAGTATTCTAAAAGAAATATATAAAAAGTAGTGTATACTGCCCGTAGGAATTTGAATCCTAAAGAAAAAAGTAATTCTTTTTCTTTTTAAAACACTATGTTAAAGAAACTAATAGCCTTCAAAGCTTTTGATGAATAAATAAATTCGTGTTTTGAATGAAGTGGCCGAATAAGGTGATAAACTGTAGATTTATTCATGAAAATAACTCTCCTTCATTATTTAACTCTATAGTTTAAAAAATATTAAATTGCAAATTTAAAGTTACATTTGTTGTTGGAGTTTAACTTGTAAAATAAGCTAATTTAAAGCTATTGGGCTCATACCCCGAACATGAGATAATTCTCTTTTACAAACAAAATTTGGTTCTGGTTTTTAGTTAATTACTTCCTTTAGAAATACATGATAGTTTTGTCGAAGTTGTGAAGTTTAAAATAAATTTTTATTATTATAAATTAAAATTCAAGTTTATTTTTTTGGTATCAATTACTTTATTACATCACTTACTACTTCAGTATTAAAGCTTAAAAACAAAAGAAATTTAGGTTTAGAAATGGAATATAGAACTAGTTAAATTTGTGCCAGCAACTGCGGTTATACAAAAGGTTCAAGTTAACTAACACGGTAAAAGATAGTTATTATTACATTATGTCAAATTATAATAAATGAAAAAGTAAAATTTATATTTTTCTATGACCTAATTTTGACTAAAAAAAAGAAGCTATAAAAATTTTAAGTAAAACTGGGATTAGATACCCCATTATTAAAAAATTAACTTACTACACCAGAGTATTACGAATCAATATTGTTTAAAACTTAAAGAACTTGGCGGTGTCTTAATTCTTTCTAGGGGAACCTGTACTTTAAATCGACAATCCACGTTTAACCTTACTTTATTTAATATTATTAGTTTGTATACTTCCGCCATAAGTTGCCCCTTAAAGGAATAACAGTCAACTATTTAGAACAATTTTCTATTATGACAGGTCAAAGTGCAGCTTATAATAAAGTTTGATATGGGTTACAATTTAAATTTAAAATTACGGATATTTATTGAAATTATATTTACTGAAGGAGGACTTAGGAGTAAAAATAAATTATGAATATTTTTTTGAAAAAGCTCTAAGACGTGTACATATCGCCCGTCACTCTCTTTCTAAAAAGAGATAAGTCGTAACATAGTAGGGGTAGCTGAAGCTGTTCCTTAAAATGAAGCAATTATTGCATTTTACTTACACTAAAAAGTTAATCTAATTTATAGATCATTTTAAACTTACAAAATATTTTATTAAAAACAAAAAAAAATAAAAGGATTTTTAAAATTATTATTGTTAAAGAAAATTTAGTTCATAAAGTACTGCAAAGGAAATTAAAAGTTTTTAAAAGTATAAATTAACCCTAGTACCTTTTGCATTATGGTTTAACGAGATTTATTTATAATATAATAAAACCTAGAAAAAAAAGGAGCTATATATAAACTCTATTAATGTAGCAAAATTAAAAATGATTTATTTATAGAAGTTAAATGCTTGCCGACTTTTTTGATAGCTAGTTAAGAGAGAAAAGTATGTAAGTACTAGTTGAAATTATATAAAATTACTTTTTAAATCAATATAATTTCAACTCCCATTTTATTAGGCTAAGCTAATAAAATTAAAAGAAAATAATAAATACACTTAATTAAATGTAAGCTTAGAAGTTGCTAACATAATAATAGTATTTTAACAATTACAATTAAAAATTATATTTACTTTCTTTTTATTTATCTCTTCTTATTTAAAAATTAAAAATTAATAACTGTTTATGTTAAAATGAGTATTAAAACTAAAAATAAAGTTTATAAAGTTCAAGAATAAAAACTATTATAAAAAATATTTATATAAATATAAAAAAGGAACTCGGCAAATATATACCTCGCCTGTTTATCAAAAACATCGCTCTTTGTAATTTATAGATAAAGAGTCGTGCCTGCCCAGTGAATTTTTTTAACGGCCGCAGTACCCTGACTGTGCTAAGGTAGCATAATCACTTGTTTTTTAATTGAAAGCTTGTATGAATGGCTTGACGCAGGTAAAGCTGTCTCTTTTATATTAAATAAAAATTAATCTTTAAGTGCAGAAGCTTAAATACAACCAAAAGACGAAAAGACCCTATCGAGCTTGAAAATTATAATTAAATTAAATTTATAGTAAAATAATTTTTAATTAATTTTTTTTGTTGGGGCGACAAAAGAACAAATAAAGCTTCTTTTTATTTTATAAATTTATAAATTTATAGATCCATAATTTATGACTAAAAGAAAAAGCTACCGTAGGGATAACAGCGTTATTTTTTCAAAGAGTTCTTATCGAAGAAAAAGTTTGCGACCTCGATGTTGGATTAAAGTAACTTTTAAGTGCAGAAGCTTAAGAAGTGGGTCTGTTCGACCCTTAAACCTTTACATGATCTGAGTTCAGACCGGCGTAAGCCAGGTTGGTTTCTATCTTTGGGAAAAACAATTATATTTTAGTACGAAAGGACCAAATATAATAAATAATTTATTATTATATTAGGTTAGCAAAGATAAGTGCAAATAATTTAGAATTATTAAACGAGAGTTAATCTCACCTAATACTAAAATGGCAGAAGTAAGTGCAATAGAGTTAAGATCTATAAATAAAATAATATTTTTTTTAGTTATGTTTTTATCTTTTTCCTGAATAATCATCTCTTATATTTGTGTGTTATTAGCAGTGGCTTTTTTTACTTTATTAGAACGAAAAGGCTTAGGGTACATTCAGTTTCGAAAAGGGCCAAACAAAGTAGGGCTATTTGGACTAATTCAACCTATTGCAGATGCACTAAAACTCTTTCTAAAAGAAGAAAATAATCTCTACAACTCCAATAAAATACCTTATTATGCAGCACCAGTTTTAAGATTAATTCTAAGCTTGTGTTTATGGTCCCTGTACTGAAGAGACTTTTCCTTATGATATTTCAAGTTAGGCGTATTATTCTTCTTATGTGTTTCTGCCTTAAATGTTTACGGAACAATAATTGCAGGGTGAGCCTCTAACTCTAAATATTCTTTACTAGGGGCCTTACGAGCAGTAGCTCAAACTATTTCATATGAAGTTACTTTATTTCTAGTTCTTCTATCAGGAATTAGCCTAAGAGCAGCCTTAAGATTTACTAAAATTTCCTCACAACAAATTATATACTGAAACTTTATTTTAATAGTACCCCTTGGACTAATATGACTTACAATTTGTATTGCTGAAACAAACCGAGCCCCTTTTGACTTTGCTGAAGGAGAATCTGAGCTAGTCTCCGGGTTTAACATTGAATACGGGAGAGGCTCCTTTGCCTTACTATTTCTTGCAGAATACGCAAGAATTCTATTCATAAGTATAATCACCGTAATCTTATTTCTAGGAGTAGGGGACACTTGAATAGTAACTAATTTTTTATTTTGAATTAAAGTAACTGTAATTTCTTTTATTTTTATTTGAGTGCGAGGCAGTTTCCCCCGATTACGATATGACTTACTAATAAAATTAACTTGACTAAGCTTCCTCCCTGTCTCCCTTCTAATTTTAATTTGAAATTTATCAATTAAATTTATATTAACTTTAACCTTACTCAGATAACAAACTTAAGTTTGATCTTTAGCTTCCAATGCTAATATTTTTTTAAACTACTATCTGAAAATATGACATTTTTATTAACACTATCATTAATCTTTTCATGCTGCTTTGCCATACCTTTAATAACCCAGCCAGTCAGCCTAGGCTTATTATTGTTATTTTTAAGATTTTTTGTAAGTATCTTAGTTTTCTTTGGAAGAAGAACTTGATTTAGTTTTATTTTATTTTTAATCTACATTGGAGGACTTTTAGTTATATTTGCTTATGTTACTGCGCTTATACCAAACCTAGTCTTTAAAAAAAACTTTATTCAATTTTTCTTCTTCTTCAGGACAATTTTCTGATTCTTTATACTTAATTTAAGAGAATTTATTGGTGTGAATTCAGAAGAACAAACTAAAATAAGTTATTCATGAGACCCCTTTTTAAACCATCTAGGAATCTCATTATTTTCAATTTTTAACTTAGCCGTAATCGTCGGCCTAGCAATAATTCTATTCTTTGTTTTAATTTGTGTAGTTAAAATCTGCTATTTCAGTAATGGCCCACTACGACCATATAAATATGCTTAAACCAATTCGAGCCTCTCATCCAATCCTAAAAGCAGTTAATATAACTTTAATTGATTTACCAAGACCAAACAATCTATCTATTTGATGAAATTTTGGGTCTCTCCTAGGCATATGTTTAGTAATTCAAATCCTTACAGGACTGTTTTTAGCTATACACTATGCTACTAGAACAGAGCTAGCTTTTTCATCCGTTGCCCACATTTGTCGAGATGTTAATTACGGCTGACTAATTCGAGCAACCCATGCTAACGGGGGTTCATGATTCTTCATTTGTTTATACTTCCACATTGGCCGAGGAATATACTACGGCTCATATGTTAATATACATGTTTGAAACATTGGAGTCATTTTATTTTTTTTAACTATGATAACCGCATTCATCGGATACGTCCTCCCATGAGGACAAATGTCCTTCTGGGGCGCAACAGTTATTACTAATTTAGTTTCAGCTATTCCCTACATCGGAAAAGACGTAGTTCAATGAATTTGAGGGGGATTCGCCGTAGATAACGCAACCCTCACTCGATTTTTTACCTTTCATTATTTAGTTCCATTTATTATTGCAGCTATAACGTTATTACATATTATTTTTCTTCATGAAACAGGGTCAAATAACCCACTAGGAGTAAACAGAGACAGGGAAAAAGTAACAATCCACTCCCTCTATATTTTAAAAGATTTAGTAGGATTCTTAGTAGTTGCAACAATTTTAATACTAATAGTCTTTTTGGAACCAAACTTAATAACAGACCCAGAAAACTTTATCCCAGCTAACCCCCTAGTAACCCCGGTTCATATTCAACCAGAATGATATTTTTTATTTGCCTATGCAATTCTTCGATCAATTCCTAATAAACTTGGAGGAGTAATTGGCTTAGCAATATCTATTGTAGTTTTATTCTTCGTCCCCCTAATTCATATAGGAAACTTTCGATCAATCTCTTTTTACCCCTTAACTCAAATTTTATTTTGAACTCTAATCACCGTCTTTCTCCTACTAACATGAATTGGGAGCCAAGCTGTAGAAGACCCGTTCATTATCATCGGTCAAATTCTCACTTTTGCTTATTTTTTCTTATTTGGATTAATTCCTTTAAGTGAAAAAGTGTGAGACTGAGGAATTAACTTATAATTTATCGTTTATTCTGGGAATAAATTGTTTTGAAAACAATTAAGAAGCGTTCGACTCACTTAACGATATGCTAAAAGAAATTATTTTATTTCTATCTTTGATTTACAAGACCAACGCTATAAAAGCTTTTTTAGCAGACATGATAAATTTTTTTAACCCCATATTTACACTAGGAATTATTAGTAGTCTAGCAGCATTATTAACATTTTGTTTACAACGAAAACACCTACTTAATGCACTCTTAGCATTAGAAATTTTAATAGTAAGAATTTTCTTGTTAATAATTTCTTTATCAAATTTAATAAGAAACGAAGGACTAACAATTTTTGTATTATTAACTCTAGCAGCATCAGAAGCTAGCATTGGCTTAGCAATACTCGTTATTTTAATCCGTTGTCACGGAAATGATTACGTTTCATCTCTTGCAATCCATAAGTGTTAGCTGTTTTTATCATGACACTCTCTAGCATAATAATAACTAAAAATGCTATAATAAACTGATACAAGAGGACTTGAATTCTATTTCTAATATTTCTAACCACAGCAGTAAACTTCCACTCATCTATAAGAATCCCAAAAACTATCTCATCACTCTTTATAGATAATTTTTCATCCCCACTAATTATACTCAGCTGCTGAATTAGTGCATTAATAATTATAAGAAGATACAAAATTTTAAAAAACAATAACCTAGTAAATTATTTTTTACTAAGAATTTTAATCTTAAACTTCATTATTATTATAGTATTTATACAAAAAAGACTATTTACCCTATACATTTTTTTTGAAGCATCCTTAATCCCCACATTGATTTTAATCCTAGTTTGAGGATATCAGCCAGAACGTTTACAAGCCGGAATATATTTGATTATTTATACAATTTTAGGGGCTCTACCATTTCTAATCAATATTTTTTTTATTTATTCTTTTAACGCCCATTTAAGGCTACTAAGATATAGAATTTTACCTACTATATCACATTTCAGCCTAATAAATTTCTGATGATTATTTCTTATTTTAGTTTTTTTAATCAAATTACCTATTTATTCTTCTCATTTATGGCTGCCAAAGGCCCATGTAGAAGCCCCCGTAGCAGGATCAATAATCCTAGCAGCTTTACTGCTTAAACTAGGAGGCTATGGCATCTGCCGACTAATATTAATATTTTCTAAATATAATTTCCTTATAAACTACTTCGTTATCTCTCTTAGACTTATTGGGGGAGTATTAAGAAGACTAATTTGTATCCGACAAAGAGATATAAAATCTTTAATTGCTTACTCCTCTATTGGACACATAGGGCTAATATTAATAGGAATCCTAAGAGGCTCCGAATTTGGAATAAAAATAGGGCTATTAATGATAATCGCTCATGGGTTATCCTCTTCTGGGCTATTCTCAATAAGTAACATAATATATGAAAAATCAGGAACTCGTAGTCTTTTAATCTCTAAAGGATTTATCTCCTTATCTCCAAATTTCAGCATATGCTTCTTCCTAATATGTTCAATTAATATAGCCGCACCCCCGTCGATTAATTTACTAAGTGAAGCAGGTTTAATTGTGACTGGAATTTTTATTTCGAAATTTTTTATCATCATACTAAGATTGATAGCTTTCTTAGCCGCCGTCTACAGCCTATTTTTATACGTTAGTACCCAACATAGAAAAATTTCTACTTTTATTAACCCTTTTAATAATATTAAAACTTTATATTATAACGTAATTTTACTTCACTGAATTCCAGCCCAGTTACTAATTTTATTTAGCGTCCTACTTTAAGTTAGATTAATTTACAAAGAATATTAAGTTGTGGTCTTAAAAGTAAGCTTAAGCTTATCTAACTATGAAATATTTCGTGTCTAGCACTGTTCAAGCCTCTTATTTATTGTTATCCTATAGAATAAGAATATTTTTAATAACGATATTCATACTACTTATAGATAAAACTATTCTAGTAGAAATTTGTTTTTTTGAATTTAACTCTGTTACTATTACTCTTCCCATCCTTTTAGATTGACCAAGAATAATATTTAGAACTATTGTTTGCTTTATTTCTACCTGCGTAATAATATTTACAACTAACTATATAGCCGCTGATATTTTTATTAGCCGCTTTACCTGAATTGTTATATTATTTGTTTTATCAATAAATTTATTAATCTTTATTCCTAGCCTTACAACATTATTATTAGGCTGAGACGGTCTTGGTCTAGTATCATTTTGTTTAGTAATTTATTACCAAAACTACAAATCGCTAGGAGCCGGCTTAATCACCGCATTTATAAATCGAATCGGAGACGTAGCAATTCTTTTAGCTATTGGAGTTACTTTTTCTCAAGGCCACTACAATGCAATATTCATATGAGAGTTCCAAACCGCATCTTTAGTAGTCATAATAATTTTATTAGCAGGACTAACTAAAAGGGCCCAACTACCTTTTTGTAGATGACTACCGGCTGCTATAGCAGCCCCAACCCCTGTCTCCGCCTTAGTCCACTCTTCTACATTAGTTACAGCAGGAGTATTCTTATTAATTCGATTTTATCCATTTTTAAGTACAGCCCCAATATTTAACTTACTACTAATAATTATTTCAAGGATAACCATAGTGATAGCAGGAATTTCAGCAAACTTTGAAACAGATTTAAAAAAAATTATTGCCCTATCCACACTTAGTCAACTAGGCGTAATAATGCTGAGGGTAAGCCTAGGTCTATTCTCCTTAGCACTATTTCACCTATTTACTCATGCAATATTTAAAGCATTATTATTCCTTTGTGCAGGAAATATTATCCACTCTCATAATAATAACCAAGATATCCGAAAAATAGGACACCTATGACACCATATACCTTTTTCAAGTACATGTTTTAACATCGCTAACCTAGCCCTTTGCGGATTTCCATTTATAGCAGGATTTTACTCTAAAGATATAATTATTGAAATAATAACCTTTAACCAAAATAACACTTTAATTTGCATTAATATATTCCTAGCAACCTGGTTAACAGCCAGCTATTCAGCCCGCCTCTCAATATCAATTTTCTGATCGAAAATAACACAGTTAAGAACTATTAGAACTTCAGACGAAGACAACAACGTTATTACTCCCCTCATTTTATTAACAATAGGAGCAATCATTAGGGGGGCTAGCCTCTCCTGAATTATAATAAACCCTATAGAATTACCAGTAATTTCCATCTATAATAAAACTATAGCCCTACTTGTAACAGTCGGTGGGGCCCTATTTACATATAAATTTTTTAAACTTGAACTAGTAACTAAATTCTCCCCACTGAGAAATTTTTTATTTACTATATGATTTATGACAGTCTTAAGAAATAATTTTATTAGAAAACCCGGTATGACTATAGGAGCCTTAACCTTCAAAACTTTAGACCTAGGCTGAATAGAAACTCTTGGAGGAGAAGGCCTACTATTATCTATTAAAAATCTAACTATTTTAAATCAACAAAACCAAAGCAATCTATTCAATTTACTAATTTCACTAAGACTAATATCAGCAATATTTTACTCAACAGTCCTAATAATTTTTTAAACAACTAAGTAGCTCATATTTAGAGCATTGCATTGAAGCTGCAAACGAGCTAACATTTTAGCCGTAGTTATTATAGAACAAAAATAATATAGATTTAATTAACTAGGATGATCGTCTGAATAAAGACTAACTAACAAAGAAAAAATGTAAGCTTGAATTAACCTAACCCCAATTTCAAACAAAAAATAGAATACCTGAACACATAACAGTAAAATAAGGACAATAGAAGAATAAGTAAAAAACCCTACACTCAAATAACTCCCAATTAAGCCTAAAATAATATGCCCCGCTCTTATATTAGCAGCAAGACGAACAGATAAAGTAATAGGGCGTACACCAATACTTACAGTTTCAACTAAAACTAAAAAAGGATTTAAAACTCTAGGGGCTCCAGAGGGCAACAAATGGCTAATTACCTCAGAAACATTATAGAAACTCCCCGAAAAAATAAGAGAAAGCCAAAAAGGAAAACCAAAACAAAAAGCAAAACTTAAATGACTACTAAGACTAAATACATAAGGGGAAAGCCCTATTAAATTAACCAAAATTAATAATAAAAAAATTCTAATAACCATGTTTATAAACCCTCTAATATTCTTTCCTAAAGTCCGTATAACCTGCCTGGCCATGAAATTTTTGGGAGACAGTATGAGTCTCGAGAACCGAGAATTACCACATCAGAATACATTTTGCACTATTACTACAGGTAAAACACCAAAAATCCAAATCAAATAAGAAAACGAAAACAAAGTAAAATTGTTGTCATCAAATCTCGAAAAAATATCTATTATCATTTTCTATCTATCAAATCCATTTCCCACTATAAACACTACTTTTAGCAGATTTATTAAAAAATAAATAATTTTTATCTCTAACCCACCATAAACACACTGATAATAAAAATACACTTCTTCAAAAAAGTAAAACTAAAAAAATTCAATTTATAGGCGCTAACTGAGGCATAAAGAAATACTTTTAAAGTAACTAAGATTTGACAAACCTTTATTATTTTTTTAACTAATTTCTTTTATAACTCTCTATTAAATATAATTCACTTAATAAATGAGTTTCTATCTACTACTTCCAATACAATTGGCATAAAAGAGTGGTTAGCCCCACAAATTTCGGAACATTGCCCATAAAATACCCCGGGATAATTAGAAAAAAATCTCAATTGATTTAATCGCCCAGGAACTGCATCAGCCTTAACTCCTAAAGAAGGCACAGTTCAAGAATGCAATACATCCGCTGCAGTAACTAAAATACGAACTTTAGTTTTCATAGGGACCACGCTTCGGTTATCCACATCTAAAAGACGATACCCGCCTTCCTCTAAATCCTCTAGAGGAATCATATAAGAATCAAATTCCAAATTTAAAAAATCAGAATATTCATATCTTCAGTACCATTGGTGCCCAACCACTTTAATAGTTAAAGCGGGCTCTTCTACTTCATCCAATAAATATAGAAGCCGGAGAGAAGGGAATGCTAAAAAAATTAATACAATAGCAGGTAAAATAGTTCATACAGTCTCAATCTCTTGACTTTCTAATGTAGAGCGAGATAAGAAAGAATTACTTATTAAAGAAACCGCTGCATAAGATAAAAGACTAATAATCATAACTAAAACTAATATAGCATGATCATGAAAAAAAATTAATTGTTCTATCATAGGAGAAGCCGCGTCTTGAAATCCTCATTGTCCTCAAAAAGCCATATCTAAAAATAATTAATAAACTACAGCTCCAGTCTCATCAGATCCATGAAAATCTAAAGGAATTCTATTATCCCACTCTAAAGCAGTTCTTAAGTGACTTCTTCAAATAATTCCTCGCTGAGAAATTAATCTTTCTCACACAATAAATATAAAATACAATACAGCTACAAAAGAAATTAAAGACCCAATAGAAGACACCACATTCCACTTTAAATAACAGTCAGGATAATCAGAATAACGGCGAGGTATCCCCCTTAAGCCCAAAAAGTGCTGAGGAAAAAAAGTTAAATTAACACCAATAAACATCACCACAAAATGACTTTTAGTTCACCGTTCATGTAAAGTAAGACCAGTCATTAAAGGATACCAGTAATTAAAGGCCCCAAACAAAGCAAACACCGCTCCCATAGACAAAACATAATGAAAATGAGCAACTACATAATAACTATCATGTAGCATAATATCTAAAGAAGAGTTAGACAAAACAATCCCTGTTAAACCCCCTACAGTAAACAAAAAAATAAAACCTAAAGCCCATAGTATTGGAGTTTCATAACGAATACGTGCTCCATAAATAGTGGCCAATCAGCTAAAAATTTTAATCCCAGTAGGTACGGCAATAATCATTGTTGCTGCAGTAAAATAAGCTCGAGTATCTACATCCATACCAACAACAAACATATGATGAGCTCAAACAATAAAACCTAATAACCCAATAGCTAATATAGCATAAATTATTCCTAAAGTCCCAAAAGTTTCCTTTTTAGAACTATAATGTATAACAATATGTGAAATTATACCAAATCCCG
>JAQQZZ010114791.1:0-15065 GCA_030265115.1 Mopalia vespertina | reverse complement strand
CGCCTCTTACGATCGACCGAGGAAGCCGAGGGAATATTCTGCAGGGCCATGGCCCACCCGCTCCCTCACGGGGCTGTATCTTACTTAAACAGCAGAATTGCATTCAGTAATAGCCCACCAAAAAAGAAAGAAATAAGAAACATTTTGACATTCAATAGTTTGATGATAAATAGGTAAAAAGCAATCTAAAATCAAAATGGTTAATTAAAGAAAGAAAGACTTCCAAATTTAATGAGCTTTATCAATGTTCAATTGTGATTAACACGTTAAGGGTTTCACTACCAACTTCAAAAAGGTTTTCTGAAAATCACCTCAAGTTCCGAATTAAAATGAATTTCCAAAAACAGTTTAACATAGGTGAAACTGCACGACGTGAGAACCCACTAAATAACTGCCATATTAAAGTTGATTGATTGATTGATTGGTGTTTTATGCCATATTCAGCGGTATTTCAGCTACGCTGTGGCACCCTATTTAAGTAAACCAGTAATAAACCGCAAAGCTGCAGGAGCCACTCCCCCCAAAAAACATCAATACGACTTTAATCGGTTTGTTCAAAATGCCGTTAGGGTGTTCAAAACTATTCACTATATTCTAACCTAACTGGTGACCTCAACATGGCTGACGAAATTCAAGTACATGCAATTCTACAGACGAATTTGTTTTTGAAATATGGCAAAAATCATTTACATGTAATCTGGCTGTTACATGTTACAACAGGTTTATAACTAAAAATGTGTGATTCAGATTAATATTTTTGCCAGTACACATACACTGGACAGAAGGGACGATTAAAACGGGAATATGCGTCACAATGTCAGAGGTCACAGGAGGACAAGTATGAATGATGCTTCAACTGCAAGTTATTGCCCTTTTAGATGTCTGGATGGGTTGTCAAAAGGGGCAGAGACTTGCTTTAACAACAATGTGGATTAAATAAACAGATAAACATGCAATGCAAAACTGCATTAACAATGCAATAACATGCTCAGTCATAAGGGATTAAACATTGACACATATTTTGATATGTAAAAATGCATGTGTTCATTTTCTTAAGGCTATTAGACTTTCAGAAGACACAGATATACTCACAGGACAGAGGATCCATTCAATAGGGCATTGAATTACACACGCATAGGTTTTTAAATACATGTAGATAAAATGAGAGAGAATAAGTATGTCACATGTCACGAACTTTATACCCAGGGCAAGATTAAATAGCACAGAACTAACAACATGAAGCAGACCTATCTATTCTCCTGTTCATTAACTTGGTGTACAACTACATACATCTACACTAAAGGTTATTTCACTTACATGAATCAGAGACTGGTAGGTCACATGCCATGAACACACTACCCAGGGCAAGATTAAATAGCACAGATGAAGTCAACTTAAGGTTTTTTCACTTCATCAATCAGAGACTAGTGTCACAATACCCAAGGAAATATTCAATAGCACAGAACAAGTCAACTTAAGGTTATTTCACTTACATGAATCAGAGACTAGTGTCACAATATCCAGGAAAAATAAAATAGCCTAGAGGAAGTCAACTTATCTAATAATTCTCACTTCATTTAATTGCAGTAGAACATCATGTAAGTTATTTCACTTGAGTTTAGGTGGTGCATTTTGTTTTCAAAGTTTACAATTTGACTGGGAAGGATATGAATCCAATGAAATATCCACCACCAAGACATAGCCTTCCTTTCCTTAAAGTTAAATTCAGACTTGGCTGGGTAGTGATAAGACGACATCAATCAATCAATAAATAGGAGATCAATATCGGTCGAAATCCTTGACTTTGATAATATGTTATAATATATACCGGCTATTGAATTTGAGATTGTCTGATGTTTTACAAAAATCAATTTAGTCTTTTGAAATTGTTATGATACATGTGAGGTAGAAAAATTTTTAGTTTCAGCGCAGTCTAACTTTCAACAGGTGGTTGGGAAAAGGTTTCCATATCTGCAGGTAATTTATGTAAATGTTTTTATTGAAGGGAAATAAAATGTTGCTTTTCTCTACTGGGATTTTTAAATATAAATATACAGGTAGTCATAAACCCCAACAATAATTTTTATTACTATGTCTATGTAAGTCTTGTTAAACAGAAGCTGGGTTCAATTATAATGTTTTCAGGAAAGATGAAATAAAAACATTTCAAAAGATATTACAAATTTTTTTTTAGGTTAACGACACAACACTGATAACATGATACAACATTTCCTTTCAGAAAAATGTCTCTCATCATGGCTGGGTGGCTAAGCCCCCTTAAAGGAGATCTCTGTACATATCTATATGTATAGCACTAATGTAGCCACATGAATTTATCCACAGACAACACCACACTAAGGCTGACGGCAGGAGTTAAACAGAGAAGCTACGGAGGGTTCAATCCAGATTATACAAGTCGATACAGAAAGTATTTCGAGTTTGATTGCTCTTGTTGGCTGTCAGCCATATTTACCTTCATGTCGACTGAATTAGAAACAAGGTTGCATACCTGCAGGCCAGTGCCTCCTTCCAACAAAAACATTCGAGCCTCTATTTGGCTAAATTCTTGTGTGAGTCCATTCACGTAGACCCCACTTAAACAACCCATTATACTCCGAAAAGAATACTGTTTAATTATTGTCCAATTGCCTTCTGTATATGATTTTCCTAACTTGCCGTTTTGTACTATTTATTCTCACGCAAAGCTCCCCTTATAATACACAAGTAGTGTAATTCCGAACACAGAGAACTTCATGTTTGCTCAATGTTTCGACACTTTATTTTGTTACATCAGGAGCCTCCTACAGGTGTTTGAAGCTTCTCCTTTCTTCCAACAATCTATGTCTGAAATTATGCAATCATTTCCCAACTTATGTTCATGAACTGAACAAGATAAACATACATCAGAAAAAATCTTAGTTTTTTTTATATTGGTGTACTTAAGGATATTTCACTTACATGAGTGTCAGTGGAGCACCAGATGAACAGCAGTTGGCAAACACCCTCCAGATAGTGCCAGAGCCAACTACAACCACGAATTTAAATCACTATTTATGAGACACTGAAAATATTGTCGCAAAGTTAGTTGAAGTGTGCTTAAATATGTAAAAACAACAAAAGTTTACTAGTATATGAGTCACAGGAAAAGTGGTTAGGTGATTCCCCTTAAAATAACAAAAAAAAAAATCTGTATCATATTACATTGGAGATAGTTGTAGGCCAAAGTAATTTTTGTCAATTGTGATTACATGCATTTGACATTCATATTTTTGTTTTAAAACGTATAAATCTTGTGAGACTTGTTAGAAGTGCACAATATGTCTAGACAATAAAGAAAGCCAGAAAAAAAGCTCTTGTGTCGATGAATACCGAGACAGTGATTTTGCTGTATGAATGAGGGATGTTGGAGATACAATAGATTACTTAATAATTTGCATTTTCTCATCGAAAGTTGATCATCAAGCTCAATGATATTTCACTCATATAACAGTGGTGTAGCTATACTAACACAACCTCCACATGTCAATACTTTTGTTTTGTCGGTAAAAAAAATCCAACTCCACTGTTATGTAATGACTAGTCTACAGGACTAGGCTATCAACATAATGACTATTCATGACCTTTGATTTGTCGGTTTGTTTGATTGGGGTTTAAGGCCGTAGTTTATGTTATTTCACTCACATGACGATGTGCTAGCCGAATGGGGGAAAGAAACCACCATCAACACCAACAAATGGACAACACAGGACGTTATACAAAGTCATCCGAACAAATCGGCTTCATGAGGCTCCTTAGCTCTGAGAGGACCGGGACAACAGGAAGTACCCTTCCCAGTCCTCGCCTTTGAATAACTGTCAAATAATACACATTTTGTGTCATTATTTTATTTGAAAAATCAAAAAACTTATTCAACAGGCATGGAACCAAGAAATAGTTCGGACCCCTGATAACAATCCTCAAGACATTTTTTTTTTTTACCTGAAAGGTAATAAAAACCCTAACCCTCCTTAATGTCACATCCTGAGTGTCGCAATCAGTCCTAATGTTTCAGCAATGCGAGCTCTTCATTTAATTTAAATTTATTTCAATGGGGATTTTTAGGGGAATTATAGGTAAGCCACAAGGAGTTGAAAAGGGACATGTGCACTAGGATCAACCCTGACACACATGATAGGAATGTCCCCAGACATAACCTCATACAGGTAACTGCAATTTACCTGACTGCAGATTGATCACTTACCTTAGTGGAGACCTTTAAAGTGATTGTGATAACATGGTTACTGTTACAAGCTTTTTCATTAACTCAGCCAGTGATTTTTATTTACACTAGCCTAATGATAAGCTCATTTTTTTTTTAATTAGCTGCACAAAAGGTGAAGAAATAATGATCTACCTGTGTGAACTCTAGCTCAAAGATTTGGGACCCTAGTTAGTAATCTCTGTTTGCTGCAACTTAAAGTCAATACCATGGTAACCAGTATTCAAGACATGTCACCATTGCAATTACATTCAACAGAAGTTTGTCCAACAGACTCTTGACTTATCCAATAGATTGTTCTAGTATCAGGTTTATGAAGTAAACAAAATAGTGAAATAATTTTGAGATATATTTAATGTGTTGATTTTTAAGCTAAAAAAAAACAACAAAAAAACACTATATACTCTTTACTCAAAAGCTTTTTAAAATCTGATTGCTAAGGTTACTTTTCTAATTTATTAATTTAACATGTTATACATAAGTACATTTTTACACAAGAGTAAGTCAAGTCTGACAGTAACTGAGTATGCCTTTCAATTTAACACTTTACATGACCTACAGCTACATGTAAATTCTATTAAAACTTTATACATACACAGACCTACGTCTGCTAATCTAATCTTTTGCCTGGTGATTCTCTAATAAACTGCTGTGGTAAAGAAGGTTTACTGAAGGTTATTTCATGTACAGGATTCTTATAACAGTGTTAATGACAAAGCCTTGGCCGTGGTTCGATCGGCTCAATTCTATGAAAAGTTATGTCACTTATGAAATGGGATGGCAGGAAATTATCTTATTGTAGTCACTGGCGGGTTACCTGCAACTTGAACAAGACTGGGCTTACGCGGGAGCCACATGGACGCTCATGAAATTAATCAATTAAAACATACATATAGATCTGAGGTCGCCAAGCTCGACTCTAGCATTATATTTACATTTCGTATATTCTTACCGGGACTCTTTGAAGTTAAGGTTAGGTATATAAACACAATAATACTTGTAATGTTTTGTACATGTTATATATACAGTAATAGAAGTCCTGCGACAATGAAATGTCAACTTTAGGAAGTCAATATTTCTATTAATGAAACTTCCTGCTAATTTCACTTTGAGGTTTTCGTCTGTAAGAAACCATCTTCTACTTCTGATGAACGGTGTTAGAGTGTATTTTCACTTGAAGGACAGCAACACAACCATAATATGAATTGTTATATTAATATAAATGCTGTTGAAAATTAATGTTTTGCCAAAGATGAGAGATTAAATCAACAATCCTATTGCCCCAAGACAGACAGCTCCCTGACAAAAAGCAAAGGATAGGATATGGATAATCAAAGGAAGAAAATCATGGTAGAAGACAAACTGTGTAAATTTACAGTGAACTGTGTAAATTTACAATGAAATGAGCAAATTTACAGTGAGCTGTGTAAATTTACTGTGAAACACATCACAAATCAGACAACATGAAGACTATTCATAGATTCAATGTAAATTTATACATTGCACTGTAACTTTACTGTAGGGGGGGGGGGGGGGGGGGGCACCATGAAGCCTTTTTGTTGTGGTGTATTTCCTTGTAAATTTACACATTGCACCCTTCACTGTAGCTTCGCACATTTCACTCCATGTAGTTCTGAGAAGACCACTGTACAGGAAGCTCTC
The DNA here is from genome assembly GCA_030265115.1 of Mopalia vespertina. Classification (NCBI taxonomy): domain Eukaryota; kingdom Metazoa; phylum Mollusca; class Polyplacophora; order Chitonida; family Mopaliidae; genus Mopalia; species Mopalia vespertina. The sequence continues at coordinate 9,145 of JAQQZZ010114791.1, read as the reverse complement.
GCTGTCACTGGTGTCTTAAGAAAGTCTGACAAAAGTTTAAAATAATGATGGCATTAACTGCACCTGTTATATCAGGTATGACAGAGCTATGTACATGTAACTACTTCAGACATATTTTTAATTAAACATGTATAAATAATTGAGGCTTCATACCTGAGGGATTATTTTAAGCTGCTACAAAATAAAACAAACCGTAAGCTCTTACCCACTTATTATTGAACAAAGCCCCAGTGATCAGACCAGAAAAGCACAAGATGAAATTTACAGAGATCCGCTTCATGTTGTCAAGCATTCTTGTTTGGGGATAAGTGATGTACTTCAGGTTAATTCACTCATTTGATGGTTCGCCAATTTAAAGATTAAAGAAAACCACAGGGGCAACAAACAACGACGAAACAGGACAAACTTGATACAAAGCCACCAAAAGCAGATAGACTTTGTGATGCCCTTTTGCTCTAAGAGCAACTGGGCAACAGGAAAATCCTTCGAACAACCGGGCCTTTGCTCTGAAGGATCTCCATTGCTATCCACTGATTGGATCATGCTGCACATAGGCCGACCACAGAACAAAATTCCTAAACTCTGTCAGGTGACATTTCATAAAGTTTAACATCGTATTGAATGGCAGACAGGACACACTTGTAAAAATGTGGAACAAAATATGTGAAACATTCCTGCAGCGAATTATAGACATACTACACATATGAATTCTCTTCTGACTAGATCATACAGATAATAAGTACATGCATTCGTCTATAATTACCAGCTTGCAATTTCCGTTATAGGCCTTTATTTATTAACATGCCAGTCATACATTTGGAGTTGTCAAACCTGTCAATACATCCTGCTCTGCTTCATTTACTTAACAGCTACTCCTCATTTAATTGATAGAAGAATCCAAGTCATTTCCACAAACATTAAAACCACCATAAATATTTAGGTTATTTTAACAATAATTTGTTAGTTTTTATGTTGAAAATTTATGAATTTGTAGACGTCAGTTATAAATATGACCGGTTGAGGAACAACGTTCAGAGCTTAACAGCTTTTTTTAAAAAATCAGTGATATAAAGAATTACTTGTTGCATAATTGAGTCAGATAAAGTTGAAATCTCTAGACATCATTTCAGTTAAGTTTGAAAACTTATGTCTACATATTTTGACTTTCTCTAACTTATCTAACAAATCATTTTTTATATCAATGATTTTAAAATATGATAAACTTAAAGTATCATTAACTGCTTACATATGCAATAATTAAACAATTGCTGCAAAAAACAATAATCCATGCTAAAAAAAAGGGCCGGCCTGTATCAGGTCAGTAAATCACCAACTGACCGATTGATTTTGCGGACATGCTTAGTGTACATTGTATGAATCTACAAATCTAATTACATCACAGATGAAGAATTTAACTGTGTTTTATTCATAAGTTTGAAGAACTCTTTAACATATCAGTAAATATGACAGACTGATTTATTAAGTTTACGACTTAGTACAGGTATAACAATTGATCTAAAAAAAAATCTGAAGATTGTTGTTTTTCATATTATCTAATTGAAATTGGACATTGAAAAAACATTGACATGTTCGTAAATATACCTTTAACGCTCCTATGAGGTGGTGACCAGGTCATTCAGCCCTGGATATGTCTACAGTCTCTATACAGGGGGATGATTAACTCTCGATGGCTGTACAGCTATGAATGGGCCACATCCATGCCTACAGTAACAGGGTTAGACGATTTGTCCAGACATTGTGTCCACAAACCTCAAGCCCTGTTCACAGCAGACAAGAGAGGGACAATCAGGGGCTATGAGCTGACACATCCTGGGGCTAGCAGGCTCCCCATTTCCCACACTCAGGACTGTCTGATGTAGCCTTCCTTGCCTGTTGGTCTCTCCGCACCTAAGCAGCTCAAGTTCTGGTTGGTTCAGCCAGGAATGTGGGCTAACTAAGTCAGCTGATCGTCTGCCTCAGAACAAAAGCTATCAGCTGATTCCGACATGTACTACAGTATAACCTCTAAATATCTACATGCTACAGTTGAAACAACTATCATGTCAGAAATATTTTTGTATACGAACTAAAGAAACAAGCTTTCGTCAATCATCTATGTGACAGTTGCAAAGTTTTATTTTAACAATATGTGGAATAAGAATTTGGAATTTTCAAAAGGGGTTAGAGTTTTATTTTTTATAACATGATATGTTTGAGAGGACCTTTATGCAATACTTTTTGTAACTTTATTCAGATGAAGTACGCGAGCCTTAACCGACATAGTTATTATTAAACACAACTAGAGTCTATGTCTAAAATGACTTGATGGGAAGCCTAGGTCAGCTTTTAGGGGGTGGGGACTTGCGTTGGCATATGGGCCACCTTTGCTGGCATACGGGCCAAGAGTTTGCTTGATTAGGGTTTAACACCGCTTTTAAAGTTATTTCACTCATGAATGTGTGCCAGCCCAATGGGTTAAGAAAACCACCCTAGACACCACTGGCAACAAACACAGGACAGGCTAATGTCAGGATGGACTACAAAGACATCACAAAAAGTTTGGCTTCATGTTGCTCCTTTGCGCGGAGAGCACCACGGCAACAGGAAGCTCCTTCCCAACCCTTGCTACATGTACTACCACAGGGAGAGAGAGATCTACATAGAGCATCAGCCTCTTATCTAAATGCTTAAACACGTATGCTGCAGTGACATTTATAAATACATAAAGGCCAATAGCTTAAATAATTCAATTGTCTGGTGTTTTGGTGAAGAAGTTCCCTGCGAAAACCAATTGCTACAAGCCTTAGAGATCACCAAGATGAGCTGACAAGACTCTTCAATAGGTAAAAATAGGCAAGTATAAGTATTAAGATTAAGATAAAACCAAAGTATAAGAAGAAAAACTAAACCACATGCATTGAGTCGATTCAAGGTCGATAACTAGGCTAGCAAGTCTGCTATGCAACAAAGGTCAATGTAAGGTTAAGGGATACAATAGGCTAAATAAGCAAGACAAATGACAAAGGGGTATATGTACATGTATTGTATAGACGAGGCAGTACTCCACATTTTCCAGTAACATCCAGAGAAGATGCACTATCAGTAGCATATTACATACATGCAAGAACAGGATCATCTTCAAAGAAACTTTTCTTGAATTTCCCAATGTTTTTTTCTCAATCAGCTGCATAATTATATGACATCATATATATCTTATCGGGTACTTCATCAGAAAGTCCCTGGTTTTCCCACCGACAGTGTCATTGTTTTGCAACATACTATTTTTTAACACAATCATCATCCCAGAAGCTTCAATTTACCAGAATTTTCTAGGAATTTCCCGATATTCTCATTATTCAGTTTGTAATTTATTTGGGGTTATCACATACCTAACTCTTAATGAGCATGCCAGAAAATGCTAGAGTATCTTGACAATGGTTTAAAATAATCCGAAATATTGAATCACCATGTATCTTTTATTGGAGTTGTAAGTTTACTCTACTTTGTGAAACTCGTCAGTGGGAATAATGCTATATGCCAGAAACCCCCCTTAATACATTAAGGTACACCATTGGCTTTATTATCATTTATTCTACGTAAAGCATCACGTGACATTAAATACAACACATTTGCTGACTGCCTGTATATGACAAGTTACGCGAGAAAGTGAGTGAAAAGGCAAACATGCACCCTTGATATCACTGGCAACAAAGACAGACAGGACAATCAGAGGGCAGATGTTGCCATCATGTTGCCCCTTTGCTCTGGGACCACAAGGGCAACAGAAAGCTCCATTCAACAACCTGTCGCACTAACATCATTCAGAGTCTTATTATAAAGGAAATATATCCGGATACGCTCATTGTCAGCCTCATAGTATATGTGAACAGGATAATTTGTTTGTTTGATGGGGCTGAATGCCTACTAAAGGGTATTTCACTTATATGATGACAAATTGTCCACTTTACATTGCTTCTTGCCTAATTACCATGGAAAACAGAGAGAAAACCTCGTAAAAACTGTCCCGTGATTTTCTGAGCCACATCGTGGGACTTACTGATTTACCCGATGGTCGAAAGAAGGACTGGATCCCATGAATGGTACACCAAAGTAGGATTAGTTAGCACACACACTAATCACTAAGCCACAGCTGCGGGCCAGGATAGTTTAAAGGATGAGCACTGTTTATACTTAAGTGTATGTCCTGCTCTGCTGCTATAGATAAAGACACTTAGTGTGACCTCTCCAGGTCAGCTGTGGACATGCATATAAAAGCACATTTGGACACAATCTAAACCAATAAAAGGGTGAATTTATGTTCTTACTAACAGTAAGGGTCCTTAAAACCATCACTTGTGATAAATACCTCCCAGAAGGTAAATGTACACTTTTGACATGAAAAAAACAAACAGAATGAATTTATTTTTTTCAAGTGTGAATTTTCATTGATAAGAAGATCTGCTCTAAACCCACACAGCTGGTAACTAAGATGCACATGGGTTAGAGACAGACAAACATAAGGGTTAGAACCAGATGGCTGTCATGGCTAAGCGGGGAAGAGCAACAGAATTAGCAGACTCAGCAAAATTCAGCAACCACCATTGATCCATCAGAAATGGCAACAGGTGTTGTTAAACCCCTGCAGATTTATACGGCTTATAAACACCAGGATTTAACATAGCTTATGAAGGTTTAAATCATGGCAACAAAGAATTACAATGTCAGTTATTCTGTAAGGGAGACATAAAAAGGTGCACAATTGGCTTTATTATCATTTATTCTAGGTGAAACATCACAGGATGTTAAAGATAACACGTTGGCGGATTGCCTGTACATGACAAGTAAGACGATAACGTGTGTGAAAAGCCAATCCTGAAGTGGGAGTTGTTGATATCTTACCTGCATTTGTTGATTTATTTATCGACAAAAAAAACTAAGTACCAATTTAGTGAAAGAGTGATGGAAACCGAAGATAAATTTATCTATACCATTCAGATACTGAATATGTATCAAATCATTTTTAAAAAATGCAAGGTCATGATTTTCAAAATAAAGATCTCTTTAAACTTAATTTTATCTAGATCCCATTCCCTGTTAACCCTTTTAGTGGACATAAAGCATATGATAACTACTGAAATATCCTCGATCACAAGCTCATAAAATGTAGGACAATTGGTTGACCAATCATAAACTCTTATAATCATGCACACTAAGTCCATGGGCAGACATGTGCTATTTCTTTTTTCCAATGAGAAGTTAGGTCAAGACTCCCTATTGTCTAAACCCAGCACGGAAAGTGATAGAAAACAAAATTTATAATCCCTTTCCAACGGTTAAATCCTCTACAGAGCTATTAATAACAAATAAAACACCTGCTCAAACTGTGTTCTCAGCCAGTCATACAGTGCCCTTTGGTAAACAGACATTTTTGACGTCAAGTTTTTAAAATCACAATCATCCAATCAAAACAGTCTATGAAGTTTGAAGACTTTCATACGAACACATCAGTTAGACTATCAATTGAACAAAATCTCTACCCAAAAATGGGAACGTATCAGTCAGGACCTGTACAACACTCTAACATACAAATTTTTCGTTTTGATAGGGGTTTAATGCCACAATTAACATCATTTCACTCATACATTATCCCTCAGACTCACCTTAGACACAGAAAATGGCAAGACCGGATAATCGAAGAACGCAATAAAAAGATGGAAAAACATACCTTGTTGACCTTGGCATCTAATTCAAGTCTTAATGCTGTTTCTAAGCTCCAGACCGTGGCATCTAATTCAAGTCTGAATGCTATTTCTACGTCTCTAGACCGTGGCATCTAATTCAAGTCTGAATGCTATTTCTACATCTCCAGACTTTGACATCTAATTCAAGTCTTAATGCTATTTCTAAGCTCCAGACCGTGGCATCTAATTCAAGTCTCAGTGCTATTTCTACGTCTCCAGACTTTGGCATCTAATTCAAATCTTGGTGCAATTTCTACATCTCAGACCTTGGCATCTAATTCAAGTCTGAATGCTATTTCTACATCTCAAGATACATCTTGATCATAACAATTCATGGAACCATTAAAAATGGTTTTAATGCTACCTGTGTTATTCCATCACACCTATATATTAATCCAGCATTTCTAAAAGGTACTTACTTAAACTTTCTTAAACACTGCTGTAAAAACCAATCATTGGCTGAATAAAAAGTAGAATAAGCAGTTTGTGTCAGCTCTCAAGGTACACGTACTCACAATCCAGGTAAGATTTTAAACCAATGAGGCTAGATCACATATTTTGATATCTTGCCAAGAAAAGAACCTATCTTGCTTTCTTAGTATATTTTTTATGGTTTTAAATCAATGTTTTTCCTAACCCATTTCAACAGAGGACAGATTGTTGTACAGATATGGATTGAAAAGGGACTTTGACCAGGGAACCGATATCTCAAGTTATTTTGCCTATTGTGTAAGGGAGACAACTCTTACCTAACCCAGTGACCATCATATCACCTTTTGAACAGACAATGGTAAATTAATCAGGTCAAGTTGGTGTTTACTAACAGAATTAATTAAACTCAAATTATAAAAACTTTTATGGTTAGCACACCTTTATCCCAGATTGTCATTAAAAAAGAAAAGATACTAAAAATCGAATTTGTGGTTATTTAACAGGCCCAAGGTAAATTTTGATATTTGCAACCCTTTTCTGGGCAATCAATTCACCTCATTTTTTGACACAAAAATAAATCCAGACAGATCCTCACTACGCTTTAAAAACATAATATTACATGCCTCTTAATGAAAACAAAAACCAACCCAATGGCATTTGTAATATGTTTCATTGGGTTATGTCAATAAGACTTGATACAGTGCCAGGAATTTAAGGTGGCATGCAGGCCTACTGTACTGTCAATGTAGCTGATGTCTATATATTTAATGTAGAGAAGTTTGCTTGCCTCCACCTGGATATATATTTTGAATAAATGAAGAGAAGAATTTGCTTGTCTCTACCAGGATTCGAACCTTGGTCCTGTGGGTTACCGGCCCAACCCTCGACCCACTGAGCAGAATGAGTCTTGAATTCTACCCCAGTGAGTATGGCGATTTTCTCTCTACATAAAAGCACTGACACAGGGACGTTAAATTAGAATCTTTTTGATCTAAATATTACTAACGTTTGATTTTTGTTTTAGTAAATTAGAAAAACAGGTTCTTGCATATATTTCTAAAAGCAATCACACTGGTACAGGGATGTAGATTAATTAAAATCAATGAATCATCTTATGTTCTAGATAACTCCCATTATTCTGCCATATATATATACATATTTTTAATAAACGAAGAGAAAAATTTGGGTTACAGGTGTAAATAGGTACAGTGTATTCACAATGTCAGCCAGGTGGTTGTTTATTTGCTTTGACTTTTTAACTTATATGCCTAACTTAAGGTTGTAGAACTTATATGATGGTGTGCCGGCCCACTGCATTGAAGAAGCCATAGCTGCTAGCGGTCACTGGCAACAAACAAGTATAACACATAAAAGCACCACAGATGCAAAACATAGTACAAATTCCAGGGGCTTTGCCAGAAATGAAAAGGTATGGTGTCTAAACTAGTCATTTTGCTTCACTTTTTAAGTAACTGGATGTTCAATTTTAACAGTTTCCCTATCTCTTGCATGTTAAAAAGTTTCTTCAAACAGGGTGTCTAAAAGGAGGAAATAGTTCAATTCAGGGTGTCCAAAGGACAGGTGGACACCCCTCTGCCTAAGCCCTTGAGTGCAATACAAGAATGCTCATTGACAATCTGCCACAAACAATGTACTGTTCTGTGTTTGCTGGATTGGAGTTTAACATCCTACAATCTAATCAAGGATACACGTATGTCATTTCACGCTGTTACTTGCTTAAATATGGTTGAAAACAGGAAGGAAGAACTCATAAAAAACATCCCCATGATTGCCAGAGCCACATTGTCGGATTCCCTCATATACCGGATGGTCGACGACCAGACTTGAACCAGTAGTTAAACCATCAATATAAAATTAGTAAGCAGACACGCCGTAACCACTAATCCACAGCTCTGGTCCCTACTGTTTTGAGATATATATTGCTATATAGATTGAATTACAGTCAATTTCATGAAAATATTAAATTTTGAGTTAACTGATCAAATTGACTTTTTGATCAATGGTAAAGCAGCCTGCTTCTACTGCAGCAGGTGGTTGGAGAGATATTCACCTCGCCCTGCTACAATCCGAGCTAGTGGGCACCACCATGAAGCTGATCGCTACGGAGTCTGTTTTGTGCCTAATGAAAATCCTATCTTTGTTCATTGGCAGTGACGTGTAGGGTGGTTTGCTTTAATCATATGCCTTATGGTCACGAGTGAAATAACCACAAGCAGGCCTGTGTCATCTTTTCCAGCAGAAGCTTAAAATCGGTACTCTAAAATTTCAGGTAACATTCGCATTTGACACAGCTTTTAAAATACATTATTGTGCATTTTTTAAAAACAAGCTGAAAGGCTTTTTTTTTAAAAAATATGCTCATAATCCCAGTCAAATCACATTTTCCTACTTATGTTTAAGAACAATTGTTTTTTCTTCAAAGAGCGAAAAGGTAAAAGTTATGGTGTTTATCACCATTTTGGTGCAATATGCAATATGTGCAATATGAAAAACTACCACATGGTATTAACAGAAAAAGCGCAGTTTGAAGTTAACATCTGAAATTGAGTGATGGCCATTTTGGTTTGCGCAATTAGAAGAAATGCAATGGGGGAAATGACTGAACGGGGTCTTCCCATGGTTATGCAAACATAATTTAGGAGGAACGATTTATAGGCTTCCCAAATTGAATTCAGTGTTCATCTAAATTTGCATTTTGCTACTTATCTGACAAATTTTGTCAATCCGATTATCGGTGAAGTTTGTATCCTTACAGGATGGCACCCAGACTAGATGCTATTCCCCCTCACAGAATGGCACATCAGAATGAAGGCTATTCCCCATTACAGAATGGCACATCAGAATGAAGGCTATTCCCCCTCACAGAATGGCACATCAGAATGAAGGCTATTCCCCCTCACAGAATGGCACCTCAGAATGAAGGCTATTCCCCCTCACAGAATGGCACCTCA
>JAQQZZ010114780.1:0-15067 GCA_030265115.1 Mopalia vespertina | reverse complement strand
TTCACTTTTATTACGACTTTGAGTGGCAGGTTATTAGGGACAAACCCGGGCAACTAATAGCGGCAAGAAAACAGATTTTATGAGCGGTTCATACAAGGATTGTATTAAATACATTGATGTTTAATGACATAGAACAACTGGAACAACAACAAAGTCAATGGCATTTTGAGGAGTGGAATAATTGCATTGATAATGAAGATTTGCTTTGTTTGATATAATTGACTTCTTTACTGGTAATACATATCTGTAGGCCTATGTTAGAGTGGCTGGAGACGAGAGGAGACGAGAAGTGTAGCTCATGCTAAGTAAGCTCATATCGCATAATGATGAGACAATTCGACCAAATTTCATATTATTAAACACTAACAAGAAGTTTGACTTCTCTATTTCAGTACACGACTTTCAGATCAATATCACCAACACTACCATATCTCTTATGGGTGGTGTCCAGTGTGCGTCTAATACAGCACAGTTATCAACCGATATCCAGCGCTATGACATCACGTGTAATCAGCCAGTGTACGGTCAATATGTTTGGATCAGTCTCTTGGGTAACAGAACTCTCAACGTCACAGAGATGGAGGTTTACAGTGAGTCCTTTAATCTATCAAACATATAATTCTTTACTTTACCTTTGTTACTAAAGACATCCAAAAACTATCTAAAACAATTTGGAAGAGTTAAACTGAATGTTTGTGCGTGAACAGACTATAATAAAGTAGCTATTCCCCAGAACAACAACAAAAACAACAACAACATTATTACAGAATCATTTGCTTATTCCAATTAATCGGTTCTAGGCTAGTGTTGGTTTGATATATTTATCCATATTGAAGGCAATACAAAGGACCAGTCCGTTTAATTTGGCGATAAATATCCGCAAGAACTGCTTTAGGCCATCCTAGAGTGTTATCAAGGTCGTATTTTCAACATGAACTGTTATGTAACAAACTGCCCAGAGCCTTACGATTAGACATTTAGCCGTAAGAAAATAAGATTTTTCAACATCTACAGATACCTTTAAAATTCTATAATTGATCCCAAAACTAAATAAGAAATTTAGCTGAAATAATTCTATGTGTTTCGTTTTAGAATGTTCTGATTACTGGTTCGGAGTTCAGTGTAATAACACCTGTAACTGTAAGAGACGCGATGAAGTCTGTGACAAGCTGACAGGACAGTGTGACAGTGGATATCGCTGCGCCCCGTGGTTCGATGGCCCAGAATGTAAAGGTATGGGAAATATTTTGAGACAACTTAAATATTGATTCATACACACATTTTCTAAATTGAGACCCAATCAAAGGACAATTGGACTGTATAAAGCAATGGTCTCGATCATACTTAACACCACCCAAACATGCTTTATGGCTGTTTTACAAACGTCTTTTATGGGCTTCTAGAAATTTAACAAAACATCTTCACGTCTATTCTGCAAAACTTGATTCTCTGCCGATTAGTTCGACGATAGTTGTCAGTCTAGAAGAAGAAAAACTTTACGAAAAGTGAAATGCATGACAACGAGATAAAGTCATTTCAAGAAAATCTAAATGGCCAAGGAGAAGGTATTTTTTAAATTGTGTATGACGATAGGCCTACCTTTATATTAGTTTAAACAACATACTGACTGACTGACTTTCTGACTGGGTTGAAACAGTTTCACCTTCGGCATGAGTACAACAGAAACTAAATGTGTTCTATGAACCTAAGCCGGCGTAATCACATAAATCTAAGTTATTTTCTCTTGTTCACATTTCTTCAAAACCCTTGATTACTGTGAAGTGAGACTTAACAGACACCCAAATAATATTGTAAGCCTCAGAAGCAAAGCAATAGACATGGCCCTTTTTGTAACAGACATATATATTAAAGCTCCCTTAATTTCTCAACTTTATTATGGGTCACTTATAGTACCTGGGTTCCCCGACAGCTGTTGGCCCTGGGTTTGGTAACCTTCCTCTTGAGGGGCAAAAGGTCTGCATTCCCAATACACCGTGGAGTAAAATGCCCCACCTTTAGGCGACTTTCACCAGACGTTATCAGGCGGTTTGCGCCACTCTATCACGAAGGTAAAACACATTGTAAGTAAAAAATTCAAATAAAAAACAAATATTTTTTGTATTTATTTTAGATTGTTTTGGGATTTACCTCGTACCTAATGGTATTTCATCTATATGGCGACGGATTGCCCAAAAGTTTTTCTGAAAGGAATATATTTATTATTTTAAAACGACTTTCTGTGGTCGGAAAAGAGTACAGCATGTATCTTTTACTTTTTGATATGTGCATATTTGTAATCCGGAGTATCCAAGCTTCACAAAAATATTAACTTACATAATATATTAAAACAACTTTGAGAAATAAATAATATTTCCAGCTATATTCCAAGTGACAATGGGCTTAAAAAATGATATTCTTAAAATCGACCCAGGATTCAGAAATATTGTGCTTACTTGGTGTATCCAGAGCCATTGTTTTCCAATGGTCTGTGGAATTAGATGTTGTCTAAGATGAAAAAAAATGTATAAACGCGGGTCTTGAAAAAAATATTAATCTTATGATATGCTCACAATTTCAGTGAAATCAGAGCCAAATTGGTCGGCGTGTTTTGTTTGGTGCAATTCAGACTTTGTCAAATGATCTACCACACATAACCTAATAGTAATCCAAAACTGGCCAAAAGACATACCCGCTCCCCAAACTTTTTTCCAGTCAAGACAAGGTCTACGTACTGTTCTTTCTTATTATTTTCAATATGGCTAGTGTTAGGTCGTGGTATACGTTATGCATGTATGCTACATAAACAAAACAGCCGCAAACTATCAGTAGTATAGAGTTAGTAGTCGGGGTAGCAATCGCTATTACAGAATAATGAAGGCTTGTGCGTTACCAAGTACTAATTGTTTTGTGCGTTATCAGTAGTGGGGAGTCAGCACAGCGTTACTTCCAGATGTACTTAACCGATGTTGAGATGGAGGCCAAACTCTTTCGTGGGGTACCCCTCAGTCGCCCGGACCTAGCGGAGACGTTGTTCCTCCTCAACATTGAAGTGCATACGTCCTTCGCCCAGGCTGCCTAATTCATCTGCGACAAATGGGTAAAAGCCTTCGACTGCAAGCTGATCAAGGGGACGTTTGGTTACATCTATTTTGATAGTCTAGCATGCTAAGAGGAGACCTGTCATCCGCACATTGCTGCGTTCAACAACAGGCTGAAAAACACGTATGTGCAAGGAATACGATTCACTAAAACACGTGTGGGACCGGGAAGGGATGACGACCCAGAAAGTTTTTCTCCATTGGTACAATAACGTTTGAGGTCGACCCCTTCATGGAAGCAGCAGAGAAAATGCCCCCCTTCTATCGTGGCCTAGGGGTAGATGTATTCAAACGGTGCATCAGCATTCCCTGCTTCCCTGCAGGAGGTTTGTACAGGTCTTGTTGCGGGTTGCGGGTCTCCTTTCGGGTGTTCTCGCTGAGGTTCTCCCTGCGGTGTGCGGTTGCGGCTGTGCAGGTCTCGTTGAAGGTGTCGTTAGGGTGTGGTCATTGATAGTCTACTTGAGGTGGATAAGCCACGGCGCTGCGCGTGCGTGCCACCATGCAAATTCCGCAGGTCACCTGGTACAGCATAAACCAGACATGGCCTGGCATGTCCGCCGACTCTGATCGATTTGTGCTAGCAAGTCATACCGGTATTGTGATTAAGGGTCCTACCAGAGGCCCACTTGGAATGTATCATGTAGGCAACACTTTTGTACGGGTTCATATGGACATTCTGGGTCCTTTCCCGGTTAACAAATTGGGCAACTAATATGTCTTACTAATTGTTGATCAGTTTACCAAGTGGGTAGAAATTGAACTGTCACCAAAGCAGTCGGCGCAAGCTGTTGGCGAGGGTTTTCTCGACAATTGTATGTGTAGGTTTGGGTTCCCTTGGAAAGGCACACGGATGAGGGAACGAATTTTAACGGCAACCGTATAGCCGATTTTTGTGATTTGTTTAAAATTACCAAAACCAAGACCACTCCCTGCAGACCGTGTTCAAATGGACAGTTTGAGAGAATGAGTTGCGTGGTTCTACAATCTAAACCTGACCTGGCCCCCAAAAAACTGGGATGTCCATTTACACATAATTGTTATGGCTATCAGGTTAATCGTCAACCGATATGGATTGAATCTACCCGACAAGAGACTATCTAAATCAACTGGCGGACATTCCAGTATACTAGGCGAGTATGTTGTAAGCTAGTGCTTGGCATCTCTTCAAAGGCGTTTGCACCAATGCAGGGTAATAGATCCCACGCCCACCGGCTGCCCGATGGCGTCGGTCTCGAAGTGCGTCGTTGATGAGATTGATCATGTGCATCTCGAGTATGACGCGCCCGTCAATGTTCCATCTGGAGGTGGGACTCGTCTTGATGCGTTGTAACAAAGCGTGCAGTTTTTTTACGGAGACGTACAGCCCGAGACGGCTGAGTTGGGGACACTGTTCAACACCTCGTCTTCGACGCATTGTTAGCCGTCTCGGGCTGTCGGTGGTGACAGATCTGAAGGCAATGGGACGGCTGAAGACGTTGCTGTTGATGTCAGTGTAGACGATGCGCTCAGGGCCAAGGTGATGTCCATGACCGTGCCGGTGACGTGGTCGGTAACGACTATGTCTGTCAGTGGTGTTCCCGCGGGCCGAATTGGCGGTGGTATTTTTTGATAGACCCATGGTGGTGTTTGAAGGTGGTGGATTTCTCAGTTGTGGGTCTCAAGCGGTTTCCCACGTAGTCGATTGCAAAGGTAAAAAAAAAACACTGCAACTTCTGATGGTAGTGTTTAATTTTCTCCGTGTCCGACAGGGTCGAATGCGTTATATCGATTCATCTCCTAATCGAACTTGTATAACGCCTTAACGACTGGTGTAGAGGGTACGGCGTTGTGTGCGCTACGCCGCCATGGAGTGACCTGGTGATGGCTGCGCGATGCAACGCGTCCAATAACCGAGGTTCCACTAAAGCCATCTTTTTCACCGACGTCATCCACCTGCTTGATCGCGGGTTGTTTAGCGTTTCCCGCTCAACAGCGAACTCACGAGACCTATGAGGGGTGCCGCTAGAGCACTGAGTTAAAAGCAACTATGTTGAACGTCAGCGCGTTTCCGTTTGAGACTGATATCATTGTTAGCTAAGAGCCGGAGGTTTGTTTTGTACTGTAACAAGCGAGCCTTCTGACATTGTGTGAGAGCGACATTCTCAATTAAAGGGTTTTGGGGCACTCGCATAGACATCAGGACACGGTTGTGACTACCCATGGTCAGGGCGCCGCAGACGTCAGGCGGGACTGTGGCCAACACACGTTACGTGGGTAAATGTTTTCTTCACGCGAGCTGACATGCTGTCTATCCATCCACGCTGTGGGGGCGTTGAAGGCTGAGACATGTGGGTTTTATACCTTCCGCATGTACTCGTGCTGGATGTTTCCGGGCATGACGCCTGTGCGTAAACTTTGATGATCGGTAGTCGTTTGTTTCAAGTCAATAAGTACATACACGTGGGGTTCGCATGTATCGTCCTCAAAACTCACGCAATTAGGACGTATGACCAAGAAACATCTGTTTGGCGATGTGAATGATTTGGGAGGCGTCGCACACCACTCAATATTGTGTATTTAGGCTGGTCGTGCGGTGGGTTTTTCCTTTGTGTAACAAGATTTGTACTAAGTACAGGACACTCACGTTCCGATGATGACTTCCCTTAAATGGCGAGGTCACACGTTCGCCAGACTCGGCCATGAGATCATCGACGATCACGACTGTCTTGACGGTTGGGTCAAATATTTTTAGATCACGCAAGCCTTCGTGAAATTCCACCGTGGCCATCTTGTCGAAGAGCGGTTGCCATTCCCCGTAACACCACACGATCCGATCCGGGATGGAATGAAGCAACCTGGTAACGTATTGTATCAAAGTTCGAGTGTGAGTCCACCAGGGTTGTCGTTTTTATACCTTATCGATCACGAGATCTCTCCATCGAGGGTTGTACATCGACTAACCTCGGAGCTTGAGTGATGTGTTAAATACGTCTCAAAGCGGTTGCAGGAATCCACGAATTGAAAGTAACAGGCCAATCCAACACTTGACCCTATAAAAGGTTTTACCGTGGCTTTTTTCCATCTTCAGTATCTCTTCCACCTGATAGTAATCCTCGGGTGTGGTGGTGACGTGCTGTAATTCATCTTCGTAAAACGTACCAGCCAACACCTCTCCGTTTATTGGTGACGTTGTTGAAGTCGAAATATTTCTGTACTCCAATTTGGTAAATAGGCAAGTTTCAAACGCGCTTTTCACTTAACTGATACGGACTTGGCCCCTAACCTGAAACCGAGCTCCCTTCTCGGTTAGAGCGCTCGTTTCATACAAATACTGGCGGACCAAGTCTTGCTGATCGAGCGTTACCTGAGTCGGTGCTCGCCCAATACTGTGATAAACATTGTTGTACCCCTCCACCAAGGCCTGTACGACATCGATTTACCGTTGTGCGTTGGTCGCAGTAAAATACTTGTACATTCGTTCTTCGGACGTGCAATTTAAGCGCCCGACCACAGAGGATTTCGTTTCGTTCCAGGTGTGAAAATATAACACGTTACTTTATTGTAAAAACTGTTGAAATCCTTTGTTGAGAAATTCCGCCCCTTCGCCTGTTTGTAAATACAGCGGGTGGCACCCCGTGGTAAATATGGCTTTAATGGCGTCGATCAGCTGAGCCCCCGTTTTGTTCCGCATCGGAACGACCCAAGCGTATTTGATGTCGATACAGGTAAGGAGATAGTGGAAACCGTCGTTGTGTTTGGCCAAGCTTTGCATGTTCAACAAATCCGCTTGTCATTGACTGTCTATACCCCTGACATTCACCTGAAAGTACCGTCAGGCGGGTCGGTTAAAGTTATAGGTGGGTTGTCTTTTCAACTAAACCAGCACCTGAGGTTTCAAAACGTTGAAGCCTCGGGCACGTACCACCTTCCATAATCCGTTTACACCGCTGTAGGCCGACGGGCTTTTGTGTTCGTAATAAAACCGTTGCATAGTCTTGTCGAGAGTCTTTGTCCTTGACTTGATCGTTGACTAAGTCGTTGACTTGGTTTTTGCTCTGGCCGTTGCTTTGGATGTTGCTTTGGTGTTTCATTGTCGCCTCCGCCTCTCCTGCGTGTATCTACCTATACATGCGGAACGTGTGATAAGCGTGGTGGAGCTGCTTGCATAAACACGAACGACAAAAATAACCACCGAAGATACACGTGAGACACCCCAATACACTGAACACCGCTAGAGGTGTAATCATTCGCCGTATCGTGGCTAGTAACACTGTGTGTGGGTAGTAGCGACGTATTGTGTCAGGCTGTTATACTTGATCACGCCCGTCGTCGGTGGATTGTTTCAACAAGAGTAATCGCCCCAACTTCACCCGACCTCCTCCAGACTTCGTCAAGACTTCTCTTTTGTAGGTTCGTAAATCCTGTACCGAGGCAACCATGTGCGACCAATAAAGATAAGCATCCGTCATGACATCGTAATCGCGACTGCACACTCGACACAACATGTTAGAAACACGCCCGATATACGCTTGAGGTCTGTCGGTTACTGCACGGTGCGCAGAACGGGGCTGATGCTGCTGATTATCTTTTTGTAATTATGACGTATACTTTATTTTCAATCAACATCAGCAGATTGTATTGCGGTGCATCGGGTGTTTGAAAGTATTAATCAATATATTGAAGTCGGAGTGATCTGTCTGATCTGTGATCCTGACTCTTAGTGATAGACAAAAGATTAAGCTGTCTAATGTAGGTTCGATCAAACAACCTAACGCAGACGGTGGAAACAGAAAATTGGACAACACAGGACAACAGATAACGTTTTAACAAGACCCTTTTTCAAATTCAAATTTAAAATTGAATGTTGGTAGGTCGGTAGGTCAGACTATCGAGCTATGTTTTTAAATTTAATCTTGGCTTAGAAACTGCTCAAAGTCATCGTTCACAGTGACGAGGGCGTGGTCGGTATGGGGTATATATCTGTTAGGGTGGTCTCTTGGTTGCCAAAAAATCCGTACAGACTTTCTCAAAATGAGCATCGTCCCGCTTGACAGCGAAGCGATTGAGAAACACATTGACATTGGTAGCGGAAGTGACATCTACATCTCGAAACAGGCATAACATACGGCTGACGTCCACACGGTCTAGGGTTTCAGGTAGGAAGGGTACAAACCGCGGGGTTGTCATCAGATGAAGGGTCAGACATGTCTGTTGGTTAGCCTCGCGGATATTTCCACTGACACCGCAGAATTTCTTGTGCAATGCTAATAAAACAGTGCTTATGTAGTCCTCAAAACACCCCAGCCAGAAGTCCTACAGGTGGTGTCGCGTCTGGCTATCTAGCGGTTTCATCGGGGACTGATCCGTCGGCTCATCTCCCGTGGCTGGTGTAAGAGCCTATCCACGGCCTCGATGGTGGCTGGACTGGTCAATGTGGCCCAAGCTTCCGTGTTCTGGATCACCCCGAGACGTGACGGGTATTGACGATCGTTTTGTTTGTACACCATCATATATTTGAAATGCACGTAAATATTTTATCTGTGCACTGTTTCCGAAGCGTGGACACCATCACCTAACTCCGCGTCTGGTTTGGTCTCACTGGGCGGTCATGAAAATTCATCGACATCCCATTGATACGGCGTGGTGCTGGCCATATTAAAGTGCATCCACCTCGAGTGATTCGAACAGCGTGGTCCGGTTTATCGGCTTTATCCTCGTCAATCAACACCACACCATAAGGTTGCACGGTGGGAGATGTCCCTTTAACTAGGTACCATTTGTCGTGGTGAGGACTTGAGGCCTGGTAGTGGCGGCGCTAGTTATGGTGGTGGAGGCATGAGGTACCTCTCCGCCTTGTTTTTTCTTTTTCTCTACGGTGGTTGACAAAGTCACGGTAGTTAGCGTGGTTCGCTGTGGCATGGTCAGAGGTGTGGACGGATAGACAGGTTGAAAGGTAGAGTCAGCTAGAGGCTGGTACCAGGCAGCGAGGTGAGAAGTCAGTTTGAGAGCCGTTGCCAGGCAGGCAGACCGGGAGGCAGACAGCCAGGTGGGCAGCCAGATAGGCAAACAACAGGAAGTTAGGTGGGAGGTCAACTAGAGGCAGACAAGCAGCGGGCTGGTCGGTAGTCCTCTCAGGATTGAAGCTAAAACCTTTGTTGGAAATTGTGCTTTAAGGGCCTCTTCTCTGGTATGGATTTAGCGGCTAGTCAATCCCAACATTTATTACCATATACTTTACAATTATATTTACAAGTCTAAGTATTACCATAAATAAATAAATAAATAAATAAATAAATAAAAGTAGTAAAATGTATTTTATCCCCCTTCTTACGACAGCCGTTTGTGACTATTTCATGCGGCCTACACATACCATGGTATTTCCGCCTCAATACTGCCTATCGTTTATCAGTATTGTTTTTGTGAGGTCAACAACCCAAGCCAAATGTGCACCTCTCAATCATTTTCTTTACGCGGTATTAGACCATGGTATAACCCTACGATGGTACGGGTTACGATGGTACGGGTTACGATGGTACGGGTTATGGCTTCTATTGATACCCTAACAAGGGATCACAAAAATTTGCTGCTTTTTCATGGACTTATTAGCTCGGTGACAGACTTTGTGTTGTGCGGGTATACGCTTGGATAGTTTCTTGGAACTTTGTGTTGTAGACATCATGGCTACTTTTCTGACTTTTCGAAATTTTCCCCTCTTTTTGTTTCGTCTTTGATCGCTTCTTTCCCGTTGTTTAAGGGTGTTAAGGTTGGGACTCAATCAAAACAAATGACATAATCACACCGTTTTAATTATAATTTCGACAGACGCTGTTCAACGCTGATCATCGCATTTAACATTGAATCTGATTCCTTATTAAAAAGTTGCACTTCTACTACATGTCTTAGTTTTCATTAAAATTAACACTTCCCCAACATTCTACGCAGCCCAGGTCCGTCAATCCCCCGAAATCTAACGCAAAGAAGGATACTTTAGATTTGTTTTCGATCTCTGAGGCTTTCAACACAACAAGTTTCTCTGACTTCTGCGCTTACTGTATATAAAGAGATGACCAATCTCCCTGCAGTCATCCATTTCCACTATGAAGGCAACCATGTAACCACCACAAGCTGTAGCCATGATGTCAACCACAACACGCATGAAGAAAAAGACCATGCCAGGGCCAACTTACAGGGCGTGTACGCTGCTTACAACCGGGCAACTGCATCAGCCCCCTCCTCCCACCAACGTTTTCGGAGTTTTCCACCTGCACAGTCACCGAGGAGGTCGGGGGAGGGGACGTAGGCAATGTGGCCGCCCCCAACCACCCCCAGATACCCGCAGCGGGAGCCTGAGAATATCAACTCCATATTCATCGAGGAGGTCGTGGGAAGTGGCCAATGTGGCCAGCCCTCAACCACCACCAGCAGCTTAGGTTAACAGTTGGTGGGTGATACAGCTGCCTGGTTGCTGACCCTGACGGCGGAGGAGGAGGATTGCTAGTCTGATAATTGTTTTCCTACGGCCTTTTTCAGGACCACCCAATTCTTACCAAAGATGTCTTTCCAAATTAGGACTAGCCAATTAACACAACCGTGTTGTGTTTTAATTCCATCGGCCATTTCCACGGCCACCCAATTTTTACGGAAAAGGTCTTTCCAAATTTATACTATCCAGCTTTGTTTTCTCAATATCCAATGGATTAACAACAACAACGCCATACACACACTTTTCATTTTTTGATTAAGAAGAAAAGCTGATGGCATCGTCTCTTTCTGGTTATCCCTGGTAGATCTTCAAAACTCTTTGACAATGTTAAAAGATTATTGTGATAAATGACTTTTGGTTGTTAATGGCGAAGAAATGTTTTTTCGAACGGAGGTTAATTACGAAACCTTCCGTGCAATACAAGCCACTGCTTCAATGTATACTAAGTCAGGCTTAATATTTTCAAGTCCAGTCTTCAGTACAGACTCAAATTATAGGAGTAATTCAAGATGCATTGGAGAAGGCATATAATGTAAAAGTAGAAGTATTTATAGCATTATAAATTAACCATGTCGTTGGTATCATACGTCTTTGGTATGTGTTTTTTTTTTATATTCTGGACGCTTGCATATAAGTTCTGAGAAATTATGTACAATACAATAACATGTATATTGGTTGTATTTCAGACCCCTGTCCTGGTCCCTATCTGCCGTGTAACCCAGATTGTCACTGTCAGAACATGACTAAATGTTCTGTTACCGGTTGTGGAGATGGTGGCTGTGAAAAAGGATGGGATGGTCCAACATGCCAAAGAAGTAAAAGCAAATTAACGCCATGTATATTACTGGCTATTATATTTGTTCTAATTTCATTTTCCTTTCCGTTATCTCTGTGATACTTAATTAGGTAACCTTACACGGGTTTCCCAGAGAATAGACAAGATATTAAGGACACAGTATAAGAAGTGTCAAATTACCAAGGATCCGAGATAATTCGTAGAACAAGACGAGGACCAAAGTATCCTATTATATAATTCAAACACATCCAGTAGAACTTATGGCTTCCTTTAAGTCAAAATTGTCCAGTAAAGCGGTACATCATTACTAATCGCTTCATATAACTCAAATTCATCCAGCAGAACTTGTGGATTTATATAAATAAAACTCCCCTCATAGGATTGGTCGCTTTATATAACTCAAACTTATTTAGTACGACTTATGGCTTCATATAAGTCCAACTTATCAAGTAATATGACCCCGCAAACTCTTCGTGTACCACATATCGCTTTATATAACTCAAACGCATCCAGCAGGACTTGTCGCTTGGTATAATTCAAACTCATTCAACATGACTTATCGCTTTATATAACTCAAACTCACCCAGCAAGACTTGTCACTTTATATAGCTCAAACTCAGCATGAATAACTTTTAGCTGTATTTCACCCAAACTCATCCAGTACGATCTATCGCTTTATATAAATCAAACTCATTCGTTGGCACGTTTTGCTTTAAATAACTCAAACTTATCCAGTAGGACTGATGGATTTATATATCTCAAACTACTCCGTTAGTACATTTTGGTTTATATAACCCAAACTCATCCAGTACAACCTATCGCTTTATATTAACCTTAAATTGATTTGAAGTTTAAAACCCATCGCTAAGATCACGGAAACCTTTCAAACCCAACATCGTTATTAAAACTTTTTCATGTAATTATAATTGTTGAATTGTGTATACAAATAATTTAAACTTTGTTGATGCCAAATGACTTGATAACGGTGTGAGAATCAACGGTGTCGTCCTGAATTATTATAGCAGGTTTTACCAATACAAATGTGATCTTTGTTTTACATAATTCACTGTATATGAGCAATGTGTATTATCACGTTCTTGACAACAATAACTGTGTCTTTCTTAACATCTTCAATGCAGTGTGGTTAATACATCGACAAGTGATGACACCTATGTTTTGAATGTATGTGAGACGAAAAAGGCTTAGTTATCTCCCTTGGAAAATAACTGATTTTTCCATGACGTAGTGTTCTCCATATAAACTGTGGTTTCAATTAATCAGCTTTAAAGAATTTTTACGAAATAATCCTCCCACGAAAAGAGAAAAATTATATATTTGAGAGAAAGAGTTATCGTTTCTGCTATTTCTAGCTTGATGTTTAGTGTGATAAATGGCGTATAACACAGGAGCGGCGAGAGAATAATTTTTATCAAACTTGGCGATGCCAATCGATCTGTTGAAGCATGTATTCAAACTCGGTTTACATTTCATTTGAATTAATAGCTCCTATCCGTATGTTTGGCTAACAATGTTTAATATAATCAATACAAACGAGATTTGTTTTCCCCTCTTTAATAGTAAGATCCCATAACTTGTAGCCTACGTTTTATCGTTTTGTATTTCCAGAAAATGTTGTATTGGGTTTCCATAATAATGTGCCAATTGGTTTTTATGGTGTTCTGGTCCACACTCCTCAAACAAGGGGCCATAACCCTAGTAATGCATTTGATGGCAATCCAGCAACTTACTTCAGCACGATTAGCGATGACCCTTACCTCCGGATTAATCTTGGTTATGTACAGAAACTGTATGTCCTTAGTGTCACCACATCAGGTAAATTAACACCATTGTAACCACATAACTACGAGCGTCATCTGTGCATAATACTTCGGAATATTAGTTCAAGGGTTAGTATAGGGGATTCGGAAGTTTATTTCAGCAGTATGATGTGAAGGTAATCAATATCTTATTACAATTTATATATTTGTAACAATGGAAGAAAGGGTGCCTTGTCCAGTGTCCGTGGTACAAATCTTGCAAACTAATTCTAAGTGGGATAAGCACCTCACAAAAACTGTTGGGAATTGGTTTTCGTTACAGATTAATTGAAAAAAAATATATATTTCGGATTAGGTAAGTAAGAATGAATAAAAAAATGTTTAAGGTTTGAATAGAGTAGGTCTAATTAACCTTATAATACATGTACTGCTGATCTGAAGAAGAGTAGATGGATGATTGAGAAATACAAGGGACAAAACAAACAACAACAACAACAGCGAAGTCAATGGTATTTTGGCAGTAACAGCTTTGAATGCAGATTGGATGCTTTGGTATAGTTTGGCGCAATGTTTCATTTCCTTGCATTGGTTTATAGAAAGCCATTATTCTAATCGCATTGATAATCACGATTCGCTTTGTTTGAGATAATTGACATCTATACTGGCAATACATATCTATGTAGTCCTATATGTTAAAGAGGTCATAGACGCGGCGAGCAGTGCAGTTAATGGTAGGTAAGCGAATACCGCAGAATGATGAGACAAATCAATTTAAAATTTCATGTTATTAAACACTAACAACAAGTTTGATTTCTGTATTTCAGTACACGACTTTCAGATCAGTATCACCAACACTACCATGTCTCCTGTGGGTGGTGTCCAGTGTGCGTCTAATAAGGTACGGGCATCAACCGATGTCCAGCGCTATGACGTCACGTGTAATCAGCCAGTGTATGGTCAATATGTTTGGATCAGTCTCGTGGGTAACCGAACTCTCAACGTCACAGAGATGGAGATTTACCGTGAGTCAAACATATTTTTCTATATTTTACATTTGTCTTTTCTGTTTTCTTTATATCTCTTTTCATCTTCTTTTGTACTTTTAAAGTATTGGTTTTGATGTTTTTAACCCTCTTACTAATATTTTGGGCCTCAAATTAATTTACATGTTCAACACCTTTAATAGATTGTCAAACTCAAATATCATATAAAAGTGTAGTCCGTGGCAATACGGCAATAAAAGTTATGATGCCAAGTGCATCTACGATAAATTAAATGTTTATTTTTGTTGTTTCGTGAGTACAGTTGTTACGTTTTATAATAAATGTGACTTTTACAATATAGAGCCTTAACCACATGTACTGCAATACGGTCACAGCTATCATGAAAAATTCTATAATTGATTCCAAAACTTTCGAAATTTAACTGAAATAATTATATCTGATTTTAGGATGTTCTGATTACTGGTTCGGAGTGCAGTGTAATAAAACTTGTAACTGTAAGAGACGTGATGAAGTCTGTGACAACGTGACAGGACAGTGTGACAGTGGATATCAATGTGCCCAGGGATTCGATGGCCCAGAATGTAAAGGTATGGAAATTGTCCTGAGACAACTCAAACATAGATTGATACCGGCAATTCTTAAATTGAGACGGAATCAATGTAAAACTGAACAGAAAAACCAAAGAACTTCTGGGACATATAGGCTTCGATCATGCTTAACATACGTAAAGAGTGTTTTACACACGTTTTGTTTGAGCTATAAGAAATTTAACGAAACATTTTCACGCCTATGTCGCACAAAATAAATTAACGGACTATTGATCCACCCCCAGTTGCAGAATTAGAATAAAACACTTTACGAAGAACTTCTTGCACACCAACGAGATAATAATGATTTCAACAGAATCGAAATGACAACGGAAACGTGTC
>JAQQZZ010114769.1:0-15070 GCA_030265115.1 Mopalia vespertina | reverse complement strand
TTTATAACTTTTCAAACATCTTTTGTTTTGTCCCATTTTCTGTGATGCACAGTTACTTTTTTCCATTAGTATATATGTATTAGGTGTGTCTCGGTGCAATGTGTCGATTGTTAATGTACTGGATTAAGTAGTCCACTAAAAAGCAAAATGGTTCACAAACCAGTAAGCTGATCTCAGAATCTCTCTTTCCCCTCCGTAAATACGTTCAAAGGAATTAGCCCGAAAACTACGAACTTTGTCTGAGCTGCTGATGTCAAAAAGTGTTGACATTAAGATCGGTTTAGATAGGTTTTTACTCTTACTCATTCACAAAACATAAAATAAACACGGCCAAAAGACGATAAAATCGTCATTAACGACGAATCATTCACAGATGGCTATACATCACAAATCAGTAGATCCAATCCCCTGTGGAGTGTGGGCAGGATGATAGCTATACTGCTAAGGACAAAGAAATGGATGTAGTGCCGAATATATGGATCGTTGGGGTTGACTTAGATAAATGTATGTGGCCCCAATATAAATCTACAACAAGATATTTCGGGCTGAAAATCACAAAGAATCCTGAACTGTGTACAACATCCGGATTATTAACTCTGCAGGTATGAGAAAGCCTTTTAGTATATGCTTGGGGGACTCACCTAGTTAATTTAAGACAGCCAGTGTAACCTTGGATTAGTATACATACTGTATCACAGGTGTAACATACTATTAACAATGGGAGAAAGTTAACCACTGTTTATGTTGAGCTTAATATGTGTGCATTTAGAACATTTTATTCATCATAAGTCATGGACATAGTGAGTGTAGTCAACACGAGGGATTGCTGGATTGTTTGTTCATACTATTTTGGAAGATTTCAATTTATCGATTGCATTGAAAAAGAAGTCGATATAGGGCTGATATACGATATCATTAGTACATAGGTAACCCTATTATTTAACAACATTTATTACACTCATGACGAAGACAAATAGTAACGGTGTCGGGTTAACAAGTACACAACTCGACAGAGTTAAGGTGTTCTAGCATAGTTTTCTTGCAGATACTGATACTGAAAATAATGGTTACTCCTAAAACCTCTTGTGCTCAACAGGTATTTTGGGACCAGTGAGTACTGTAAGCTATGCAAGAGTTGTAGCAGTAAGAACACTGTTTTATGATTCTCTCTATCTTTAATCGTTAAAATCTCTTATAATGCCTCAGAAGAAAGTAACGTGTGGCGAAGGACACACCCAGCTTGGAAACAGAGGACGAAGACGGACGAGGAAGAACAGTCTAAGACAGTATAATTACTTATTAAGACTTATTAATTTAAGCAAATATTTTGCAAACAAAAAAATGCATATTCCAGTTTTAATAGAAACGTACTTTAAACATGGCAGAAAAAGAAAGTATGTAATATATTTGACATGATCAAATATAAAAGATACAGTTATATATATATGTTGTTGTAGGGATTTTGTTACCAACATATAATACCATATATAGTAGTATTTAGCCGTTCTATTTTATCTTATGGCGATTTGATACAATCTAAAATGAACATGGTAACATTTACATAATAATCTTACAGGAAATACCTCTGCATTATAATCCTTCAACTGGTGTTTTCTATTGTACTGTTGTATGCACTATGAATTTATAACTGCGATGGCATGCATTACACAATACGAGTTTTTAAAGCAGTTTTTCTCTAATCTTGTCATCTTTTGTAGAAGACTTATCCATTGTCATACAATCATCTTTTAAAATTTGCAATCGACTTGCACATTTTTAGCAAATGACTGTAACGACATCTGACAGCGACTTCGATATGGAGTTTTGAACCAGTCGTGAACAAATGAGGATAGACTGAGTGCCACCCGCCCGAGCTCAAGGACATCGCTCTCCTGACATCAGTTTCAAAACGATCTGCATCTGCGCCCTGGCAACTGAACTTTTGCCATTACACTCATGTACAGAAGAACATAAGGATTTTGTAACTGTTTCAAGTAAGCGGTTATCATATCATTGCAAATATAATTGATTACAATCACCATAGACTCCGCTTTGCTATAGTGTGCATGCTAATTGTTGAAAAACACAGACATCCCTTACCTTGCATATACCCTGGGGGGAAGTCCAAACGTTTCGGAAATGTACAAATAAATTTGAAGCATGGAGTTACCATGCAGCAAAAAGATTCTGTGCAACCCTTATAATGTAGAGTTGAGGAAGCATGTCTTCCTGTAACCAGTGGTTTGGACTCGAGTTGCTTAAAATATATAGTAGTTCCAGTATTAAGCCTGTCTGGACATTTTAATTCTGATTTAAGCGACGAAACAGAGAAGAAAGAGTTGAACACCTCAAAATGACACTACGTCTCTTTGTTCATATGATTTATGTGGAAAAACATTATTTTCAAAACAAAGCATTCATATTTAACACATAACACTTTACAACATTTTTGGGTTGCTATTTACTATTGAAATAATGACACTGTTGATATTTTCGTAACAAAATCTTGGTCCTGATATTAAACATCAATCGATCAATCTTAAAGTAACAAGTTTTTCAATTGCAGTAACAGTTTGGAGACATGAGCTCGTTTAATTTTAGCTATGGCAATCTTACTAAACTGTCCAAACACAAATTATAGATTTATAAAGCAATACATATTTATGGACCGTGTTGCCTTGGTGAGCATTTTGAATTCTTTATGTCTTATATTGCTGTTATATAGATAATGTTAGAATATATCCATGCCAGTCAGAACTTAGTTATGTTTATTGGGATATCCCATTTCTAAAAATACTTTTGAACATTTTTGTTTGCATTTTGGTTCTAGTCTTTTGCACCGTGGTTAGGTAAGTGAAAGTATGAAGTGGACAATCCGTCATCATATGAGTGAAATACCACTTGAGTACACGACGTTAAACCCCAATCAAACAAACAAACAAACAAGCTATACATTTTGTTGATCTGCGCCCAATGTAACCAGAGTTACGGCCCTTTACATTACCATACTGTACTTCACATATATGCAACTCAATCTTTTATTTATTCCACATCAATTTCAACTTTCGGCTAGTAGTATTCATTTGACCTAAAGGGGGAAAAAGCTGAAATAAAATACAAATGTTAAATCTTTAAAATATGCTGTCTATCTAACACTGTATAGTGAAAGAAACCAGTGTTTTACTACATGTATATACACAGCATTGTAAACTAATAAAAAATCTTATCTTGGCAGTCATAAAATAAGTGAATTAGTCCTGAGACGGCGTACTCATAACACGAAGCAAATAAACTAATAAATTTAATTTACAAGCCTTTTGTTTAATTTGTTTTTGTAGTTCTGACGGTTGAAAGTTAAAATCAATTGTCCATGAAGAAAAAACCCAACTGCACGCTGCTTTAAACACAGCCGCATGAACTACTGTATTGTTTGTTTTGTTTGATTGGGGAATTTCACGCTGAACTTAAGGTTATTCCGCTAATATAACGGCGTGTCAGTCCAATTAATATGTGAAGTAAATCGCCCTCGACGCCACGGGCAATGAACGAGACAGAACAGGACAATAACAGTTTACACAAATATCATCACATATAGATCGGCTTCATGTTGTTCATTAGATCTAAAAGCACCAGGGCATCAGGAAAATCCTTTCCAATCGCCCGCCTTGAACTAATGAACGTATACGAAATGTAACCTGCCTGACATGGTAGGATCTTTGATGGTTATCATCTACGCTCAGTTCCGTGGCTCACAGACATGTCTACTTTGGCTACAGCATTTCTTGTAACCCTTCGTAAGGCTGTCTTTGTGCGATCCCATATCATGAACTATTCATTCTGAAGACTTAATTTCCTCGTTTATGTTTTGCGTCAGTGACGTTTATTTATTTATTAATTTATTCATCCGATGTTGGATCAACAGGATTAAATCCCAATTACAGATCAATAGGTCAAACAAAATAGGAATATAATTCTATTATTTTCTTTTATGTGTGATTGCAGCGATCGGACTTACTGAATGTTCTCGAAATATTAAAGCCCTGTTGGACGTTTTGGTTTATTGATTTCACTTCTAACAAATGATCATTGTAGTGCAAAACAGTGAGTGTGGTTCTTTTGTTCCATGCACATACAATTGCCAGGGGCAACAAATATTCTTGCTTTGTATTTGAAAACTTGCCATTAATGACAGTAGAAGGTTATCTCTATTTATTTATTGACAGTGTCACGAGGGTTGTTTCCTACACTCCCTGTGTTGTCATGCTATCATTTGAATCAGTTCGATATAAATGCCGACTTTTGTTGTACATGGTCTAGTTTCACTATGAGTTCCGGCTACTATTCATGTGACTTCAAATGTATACAATTCAGTTTCTTCAGAATAAAACAATATATCATAAATTTAGGTAATGCCTTTATTTTTTTATAGGCATTACCAGCAGGGCCTGCAAGGCACGTCATGTGGTCTGCTAGATTTCACGTAATTCACTCCACTTCCGGTTTTATCATACACTCTTTCTAGTTATAGCGTCAACGGAAAGTTAAAAAGAGGACAACTCTCACTTTCAGCCCTACAACAGCAACACAGAATACGGATCTGAAAGATCGGTATTCAAACCAAAGCAACAGAATTTGAAGGAGGTACCCCGAAGTCAAGTAGAAGAGAACGAGACTCACATGCCATATTGTGTTCATGATCACATTTTTGAAAACCAGATGAAAAAAAATAACACATTATTCGGAAAATTGCAATGGCTATAAATAAAAGTCATCAAATCGCGAACAACATGATGTAAGTTACAATTATGTATTGTTACAGATCGAATGCCAGAATAGAGATATTTTTCGCAAGATTTGGGAAATAGGTCTGCTTAAAAGTATGTATGTAATTGGTATGTAACACTGGGAACATGAAAAGTTACTGTTACAGAAAAAATCCAACTTTGATTGTCAGGATGATGCAAGTTCATACCGACTATGTTCAAGGTCAATGGTGACATTATTCATTAGACCAACTGTGGACTATGAAATCGGACCCAGATTAGTATTTGGCCAACTGCAGTGTCGGTCAACCAAGCAGATGGTTAGCATTTACTGCTGACGAGTCGGTGCCTAACTCTGAGGGTCGTGGGTTCGATTCCACGACGTGTTTCAAACTGCAACATTTTCTGAACTAAAATCTGTTCAAACTAAGAAAGTGTTATCCTAAAATAACGAAAATCTGTTAATTCGTATAGTTTGAGTGTGTGTGCCTGTATGTATATTGTTTGAAGCTAAACTGTCTTATACTAGCTGTAACATATTCGTAATGAGCTGTGTGTCGATGTTTCCTCACTTCCTGTCAAAGTAAACCATGCACCGCCATGCGGCAACATTGACAACTGTTGCCTTTCATTTCTGTCAAATGTTGGAAAAAGTTTTGATTGTATCAATTGTAGTACAATGCGAGTGGAATGCTTGTGTTAAACACAGTGTTACCAGAACATAGTCAACACGTGACCACGCTACTATACATAACATTGTAGCTCATAAATGTATCGAGAAGAGGTTTGTCGAGCTGTTGTGGTCATAAATAACAGATATTGTGTTGCCAGATAAGGCCTACTCATTCGGATCAGCATACCAGAGCAGACTGCTAACATGCGAATATTGCAACAGTTTATTTCGTTTTAGTAAAGACATGGAGTTTCGACAAAGTTTTGTCGTTTTGATTTTAGTAGCTCTCTCAGCGTCGTCGGGTAAGTTAGCTCACTTAATTTACACATGTAATTTTCACGTGACAATGTCTAATCGGGTAGACTTTGCCTGGAAAATGGGCTGTTAAAAGCTTGCTATTTTCCCTATTTGATACTAGTTGGATATAGTTCACTACTTACCAACTGAACTCAACAAGCGAATCTAAGACGTATAATGTATATTGTTTGTTAAGAAAAGCTCCGGCTGTTTCGGGAGAAAGAATAACTGTTGAGCCAGATCGAGACATTAGCCAGGAATTTAACAGAGAATGTCCAAAAGGGCTGCGGGGTTACGGGTCGACACCCGATGCCCCTGCATATTTACCTGGGGTCCGCAGGCCACAAAGAGAACGGTTTGGCTATTAGCCTTGTCAAGATACACATACGTAAATTCAATAATCATTTGAACCAAAATAGGTTTATTCAACATGTGTAATTATTATGCAATAATTTACACACCTTTCCACCCAGAATGTCCAGAAGACTGCAAATTTAATATGTTTAACCATGGCAAAAAATGAACAGCACGATTGAAGATATACAATGCAATAAATACCAAATTAACTAAATAAAATAAATCAAAAGCACACATAATATTTTCCCAACAACAAGAACAATATTTCTACCAAGACATTTGCCCAAAATGTAAGGTACCTGTACTCAAGTCTGATGTATATAAGCTTATGTATTGCAAACTAGATCTGATTACATGTATTGTAGCAGTTTACACTATGTAGCAGTCCTTTACAACAGAAAGCATATTGGGGTAGCTATCATTCTTACAAATCCTAATCACTTATCCAACATCACCTGGAAGACCTGTCACTTTGGGAAGAGGAATGGTATTTTACAGGTTGACTTTGTAGGGCAACTCCTGAGTCCATATAGCCTACCATGCAATAGTTGAACAGCCTATTAATAGGCCAACTCAATTTTTAGATTTTGGTTAAAACTGTTTAAATAATTTTATTAATTATATTTTACAGCTGTTGACAAGTAAACAATAACAATTTTAGTTATATTTTAGGCCTATTTTCCATGCAGTCACTCAAATAAAGTGAGAGAAGAATTTAATTCTATAACATACATACTTAATAAACTTTTTTTAAAGATAAAATCATTATTGGAATTATTGTAGTTTGGATCTATTCCGAACTTTCCATATCCGATTATGGAACGGACAGTCAACTTGCATGTACAGTAGGCATATATACCGCTATACTGTATACGTATCTCATATGGGGTCCAATTTTCGTATATGAGTTTTCTGTCCAAAATTTCAACTGCATTTACCTTTGCTTTCATACTTTGGCCATTTGCCAATAAAATGTGTTTGATTAATCTATGCACTATATGCAAAACGGATTATAAGGAGAAATTTGCCGTTTGTATGGCGTTGTTGTTGCACTATACTATTTATGTATCATTCTGGCGAACGGTAAACTGTGTTCAGTTTTATTTTAGCCCGTCCACAAAGGCATTTTAACTGAGATTTGAACGGGTGTCTGGCTAACCCTATGAGCCAGTTCTATTGGTACTTTTACTTTGTAGCCCACGACGGGCGTAATAACGTCGTTATTTCCGTTTCTCCAGCGTAGTGTGCAGCGTTAGATGGAGTGTCAGTAACATTTACGCCAGTGTTTACATCCAATTACAGATAGATCCAGGTACCGTCATTATATAGCGTATGCAATACTGACGGTACAGTTTCATCCCAGATTTTTTATCCAAACTACACAGAAAGCAAACTCTTTTCAAACGGAATCAACGTGAAAAACGTCTGTCGATATACCTAAAGCTTTCATTTCAAAGCTCCTTACCTGCACTCATCAATTTTGTCGCCTGTATAAAGTCCAAAACTTTTTCTAGCAGCCAGCTATCAAAATTCTGCTGCCATCTTGTTACCTAATTCCCATGCGCCTTTGTTCGTTCACAACATCTGGCCTACGCCAGTACGGTAAAGTCACAAGGTCAGAATCCGCTTCGCCGACAAAGGCTCATGGGAATCGGGTGCACACAGAATCTCAAACTTCAACGGATACGGCTATCATGGCTGAGCTAACTACAGATGACTTATAGCTCCGCTATCGGCGATGGTAATCTCGCTGTCGTAGCCTGCCACTTGATCTATAAGAGAAGAATGTCACTCGCTGCCATATAAAAAGCCCGATCTCAGACACCAAAGCCACTATGAACCCACGTAGCCAAGCATGTATTGATTATGTTTGATCGCGGACGGCAGGTGCAGTGCGACGATATGGCGCCTTCAATGTTCGTTGAAAATTGATTTTGACCATCAAACTAGTTGTCCTCTCCTATCACCGTCTGACCCTGAGCCCGTAGGATATTGAAATTGTGGGAAAGCAGCTTCAAATTACGGGTTGTGATATGGACAATATGTTAAGTCGCAATTTGAAGCCAATAGAAAGTGTGCTAAACGACTCCTTTTACTTCGTCGATATAAGAATGAAATATTTATCCTCTGGCAGCATTCAAGAGATGACTTGATTTCTACATTGCTTCTGTTAATCAGCATGCCCATAACATTTAACTTGAGCTTACGACCAGCCTGCATGTATAGTGTGGGAGTTTTTTGGTTACAGATACCTATCAACTAATGCTTAATCCTCTCATCCTCCATACATCTTCACAGGTATGTTCCAAGAGGATATGTTAGGCGACATCTTTAACGAATTAAACCCGAAACCCCCAGACAACTTGACCGTCATCATTTAGGCCAAAGCCTGACACAATACGTTGTTAACACCAAAAATCTGCTTCGGATTAGAGCCAACAATGATTTGAGATCCATTAGGTTACAGCTAATATCTCCAATAGCTCCAATAGGGTCTAAACAGAGATATAATCCCTTCTCCACGAATAACGATTAGCGAAAAAAAAAGGATATATTATTGGTTACTCGAGGAAACGGTTAGCGGCTAGTGACCGGTATTCCATTCGGGATAAGATAACGCTCCTTCCCGGCACAGCACTATCCGCCTTTGTAAAATGAATAAAGAATACCATTTTTGTGTCATTATTCTTAGCTCGAGGAATGGGCTAGTGCTATTGATCTGTATGCCGTACGGCGTGGGAAGACACTCCTCCGTGGCAGTTATATTCATAAATCACTATCAACATGTTGTGATTTGAATATCAAATCCCGTGATTTTTATATGTTGTTTTTCTTATTTTGGATTCGAGGAATGGTCCGATACTATAATAGGTGAGCAAACGATCCTTCACTGCAGATATATTTACAAAACACCATCAATAATTCGTGATACGAATGACGAATCCCTTTTTTCTTATTATTCGGAGAATGGGTGGGCGGGTATTCGTCTGAATACCATACGGGGTGGAAAGACACTCCTTTCCTGCAGAGATATTTTAAAGTCACATCAACCATTGTGAGCTGAATAACGAATCCTGTTGTTCGTCGTTATGCTGGATTCAAGGAATAGGTTTGCGGATATTTGTCTGTATAATATACGGGGTGAGAAGAGGATCCTTCCACTCAGAGATATTTCAAAATACCACCTAACTTTGTGAGATGAATTACGAATTTCCTTTTTGTTGTTATTCGTGGAATGGGTTAGCGGCTATGGGTTTGTAAACTAAAAGACGTTTCTTTTCAGCAGACATGTTTTAAAAGCACCAGCAACCCTTGAGTTGAATAAAAAATCCTGTTTTTTCCCGTCGTTATTTGAACAAATCACGTTTTTTTGTCTTCATACGTGATTCCAGTAAAGACGCCTGTTTCTTGTGTCGTTATTTGTGATTCGAAAAAAGATTTCCGTCTTTATTCGCTCTTCCTGATTCGAATAACCAATAACTAATGACGAATCTGGTTCTAACGTTACACAGGACCCATTTTATATCTTTTCATTATCTAAAATATATAGGTATTTACATAGGAAAATCATACCCAGAATTACGATTAAAAAAATTGAAGTAATATTTTTTGGTGTCAATAAGTTACAGAATGACAGGTATATATACACTGATAAACCATTATTACAGTCATATAGCAGGCTGTGGTCTTTATAAAGGAAATGCTATCTCGACATTTCTCATTGTAACAATTTACCATCTAGCACCTAAGCTAATCTCACAACAGCTGTGTACATCTCAATTTACTAGTTTGTGTACTAGATAGTATTAAAGGTAATATTTCAAATAATGTATCTATAGTCTAAACCACAGACACTTGTATCTAGCTGGTAAACATCCTTTCTCGGGAGACTACCAGTTGAGTGCCTGGCTTGGCCATTAGAGTTAATAAGACAAGATGTCGTCAACAGGTTTTTAGACTGCGTCGGTGAATTTAAAAAAAACTGTTGACGACAGCAAAGGAATCTATCATAAGTTTTACAAAATTACATCGGTTTAAGCCGTCGGATGTATTAAAGACCCCAGGTGAGTTTTAATTTGCTTGATTTATTGTTATATTTCGATTTTGCAAAACATCGTTTCGCATCTTGACTTCAGACTTCCGTTCTCTGAGCCACGCCTTGACGGCACTTGAAGACGAGCCAGTCCTGTGGTATAAGTTACATGTGTCGTTCCTGTACATCGTAGCCTGACCAATCATGCAGAAATTTAGTCCGAGTGGCCTTGACGTTTGTTTTCTTTTACTGCCTGACGGAGTCTGGAGAACACAATGCAGGGATTTGGTCCTATTGAAATTTGTCGAGGCTAAGCATCCACAGTTTTGTAGGTGGTCGAGATAAACATCGCTGAAAAGCCCAAATAAAGCGTCCCAGTTAAAAAAAATTACACTACAGCAATACTCTCTTATCTGTTCATTTGCGTTTACAACACATTTTTCTGTCATTTTCCATAAAATATATTAAATTTACACCCGACAAAGTGGACACATCGTCTTTCACACATTCAAAACACTGATAAACAGACGAAGCAGATCAGTGATTGGCCCTTGTGTCACGGGTCAAAGGTTGACTGCATGTAAATTTAATTGGATCATGTTATTGCTCTGGACATTTATCATGTTTATGCGTGTTGCAAAGCCTATTAAACATGTGTTCGCTTACGTCAATGATATTTAAAAGTTGTTAAAATTTTTTTTGCATATATCTGACTCTAAATATACAAGAACTAGAAAGCTTTCTTTTCTGCCAATGAACTTTAATCCCAGTTTCCGCAGGTGGCGTAAGCAAGCGACTAAGATAGAGCTGTGTTTAAAAAATATGAAAGACGGTGTGTACTTTCTGTACTGTAAAGTAGATAACATATCTCGCAAACGGGATTGGAATGTCACGAATGCAAACGTAAAAATCAATACAAAAATGCCCTAAAAATTGAAAGAAGAGCTTAATTTAACAAGTGTTAGCTTGAACGGGGAACTAAAACTTTTCGTATCAACACGCAGTTCAGGCTCTTCTCCTTGACTAACTTTACTGGTACTGGGCTGGGGAACAGTGTAAAGATCAGTGTAGTTCTGTCGTTGTTGACTAGGTGAACCCAAGAACCCACGAAAAAGCACTCCTGTCTATCAGAGCCTTTTGTTTAAGGCCAAACGGAAATACACTACTACAGCATCCTTTTAAAACTTATTTTTGGATTTAAACCGGTCGATTCGTGCTGAAGGTCCCTTTCATAATCGGATGACACAAAATTGTTTCCACACACTCTCAAGTTCTCAGTTTAACCTGTCAAAAAAAACCTTATCATTCAAGTCATATTATATACGTATCGCGTTCCTCATTCTGTAAACTGTAATAAACACCAATTGAGACAAACTAGACCTGCATAAGTAATAAAGTTTGTTGCAAGTTGTGATGTATCGTCAAATTAGAGAAACTTCGACTTTGAAAAGTCAAATGGCTGCTGCCAGAGGCATAGGGTTTTCCCAAGTGAAAAGATAATATACTTCAATTGACCACTAAAATATATATATTCTTAGATGAACCTTACATTTGCTAATCTGGAATGCAATGGAAAATGTATACGATTGAAAGTTTTTAATTGAAATATTTCTCCTTGAACATTTTTTCACCACAAAACATTATTTCTTATTCGCTGAGTTTTGGAGAACCGTGACCAATGTGATAGGTTTCAATTTCAATAATACTTTTTCTTTGATTGTACTCAATGCCTTTTGTTTTTCAGTGACATCAGTTCAAATTACCGTGACACCAGCTTCTCTATGGCTATACAAAGGCCAAACATTGGCAATAAGATGTCAAGAAACTATCACTGCAGCCGATGCAAGTTTACTACAACTTGGTCTATATAAAGACGTGCGTCCTCCTGGTACTGCTGTTGAGGATTTTCAATCTGTTAGGGAGTACTCTTATGTTGTTTCTAATGGTGGTGCGTACGTCGGTAAATGGGGTCCTGCGGCTACAGGAGATCTACCAACACGTCTAAACATAACAGAAACTTTCACAGATCCTTCTCATAAATCTGGTTCCGTGGAATTTGTACTTCCTAATGTCAAATGTGAGGATGCTGCTGCCTTCAAATGCAGGAGTACATCTGACGTGGTGGCTTTTTCAGAAACCCGGAACATTTCTGTAGTCGGTAAGAAATGTCTCTTTGATAATCACTCAGATACCGAAAAAGATTGGCACATTTGTTAATGTTTAATTTTGTTGTTGTATTCATTAGCTTTACTAAATATTACTTCTAAAAGTAATAGCTAACCATTTTTATTTGAATATATAATATCATTTCATCACATGTGGCTCCATAGTATGTCTATTATCAAATATTGTATGCAGGGATTAATACAAGCTATTTTTTCAGTCCACTTTATAATAATTGAACATTTGGATCAACCCAAATTGAAACAAAATATGGGAACTATTTTTGCGATTAAGAGAGTCACACGAAGAGTTGTACAGATTAAGTGGAGGTTATGCACAATAAATTTCTTACGACCCTGGCCGTAGGCGTTCACGTGGAACTAGTACCAAACTAAAATATAAAAAAGGATATTGCTTATGTTATTCAGTCACCCGGAACATTTCCATTGTTGGTAGGAAAAGATGTCTTTGATAATATTTCAGTTACCGAATAACATTTCCCGTTTGGCAAATTTGTGGGTTTTTTTACTACTATATTCTTTACATAACTTTACTGATTAATTTAATTGTCGGACAAATTACTCAAAATAGCAGGGGGGTCGTTTGTGCTTATGTATTTATATTATCCTTATCTCATCACAGCTTATCCGAGGAATCTCCAGTTTCTTCTGGACGGTTTTGTGTACAAATGAGACAAAGACTCCATGACAATATTGACTGTATATATTATCTGTTTACGCTCTAAACGTGAAGCCGAATATGAATCATTCTCCCTTTCGGAAAATGTCACAGACGGCCCACAACGAACATGGTATCTCCGCTGCCACGCTTCTTTAATGAATTGTTATTTTAAATTTGTTTAATCGAACATTTCATGCGACCTTGTTTATGATTTGGGTTTTTGAAATATCTTATGTAATTTCAATTTTGTCAAAAATTGTTAATTTAAAAGTAAACGTTACAAATGATTCTTTCGCAACTCGTCCACTTTTAATCTGGCTTACTCACAACTCACTTATACCTGGGAGATTAGTGAGAGATTAGCCATCGATGGCGTGATATCACCGGGGTGAACATCGTTCATGATGTTAAAAGGGCACCAGTCATTAAAACGGCTGGAGCCTGGGTGCACTACATTGCAGTAACTCTCCAGTCCCTGAGAGAATATCACCAGACTGTAAAACAACTCTTTCGGAACACATTTACTTGATTTGTGTAACGCAACTGATTTACGAATAACTGATGGGCGGTTATCCTATGACCGTGGCGTCGGGGCTTTTATATTTATAAGTTTATCAGGTAGAAGTGTAATGAATTATGTTATTTTACATCAAAACGTTCTTGAACTACATTGCCATGATGTTGAATGTGCTTTAGGAAATGCCAGAGAAAGCCTCTCCTTATTTGCGGTGGAGTGTCAAAACGACTCCATTCACATACAGAGAGAAAAATAGCACCAATACTTAAAAACATTGCCATGCCTTGTTTCAAAAACAATATTGTCATCGATAAAAACGTTTGTTATATGAGGCGACAATTTAAATGTTTTAATTCTGAAAGTAAACATACAATGAAACCTTATCAAAAATCATTAAAACAATAAAACGGAAGTCATTTTGAACTGGAGATGGTGATCATGTATGAGCTTAAAAGAGCATATAAAGAAGTCCGCAGGAAATGCAAGCAACGCATTGTATGGAAACGGTCGGAACAATAAGATCAAGTGAACTATAAAGATCTACAGACATTTGTATTCAAGGAAGACTGGTTTGTCAGGAGACTCGATACCAGCGTCCGAATGTTTACAATTTTTTCAATCAATGTCTAGCAATGCAGATGGGGATGCTGTTAATGGTGGTGTATTATTAGAAAGTGACGTCCGTTATAAGGAATTGAATCAACCCATAACACTGGATGAAATCAAAGTCTCCATTCAAAAGTTAAAGTTAATCAAAGCACATGGCAGTGGTCTAATTTTAAATAAATTTCTGAAAGTTGGAGCGTATGTGTTAATTCATATTCTACACACGTTATTAATAATAAACTTAATGTTGGGGAATTCCCGAGGTTGTGGCTGGTAGGCACAAGAAATGTGATCCTGTCAATGTTAGCAATTTTAGAGGGATAACTCTCACCAGCTTTCTGTCAAAGTCGTTCACGGGAATATTGAATAATGGATTGATTAACTTGGGGGATTCAAATAATATAATATCAGATGCACAATTTGGGTTCAGACAAAGAGTTGGCACAACTGGTGCTATTTTTACGCTGAATGGTATAATTGCATCCAATATTGGTAACAGAAAGCGTTTATATAGTGCTTTTGTGGATTTCAAGAGAGCCTTCGATTCTGTTGTCCGTATCATATTGTGGCATAAATTATTTAAGCGGCCCTTAAACCACAACTTCAACAAAAAACTCTCTTGAATTTCTGCATTGAAGCGTTGCTTGTTCATACATCCATATATTGTGCACAGAACAACCACACTGTTCTAAGGAGAAACGAAAGCTCCACTTCTTACTCAACTTCACTGTTGTACATGTTTATCAATTGAGCCATATTAATGTTCTCACAGATAATCAAAGTAGCATTTTACCCAGGTTAACCTCTCTCTCTAATACCAATATTAGTCTTCTTCTAAAGGTCCCTCCACACAATGCCAAAGGTCTCATCGATAGCTGTGTTAAATTCTCTGTTTGATAGAGTAATTCTTGACAATGGTTTTAAAATAAACCGAAATATTGAATCACCATGTATCCATGTGTATCTTTTATTGGAGTTGT
>JAQQZZ010114747.1:0-15073 GCA_030265115.1 Mopalia vespertina | reverse complement strand
TTACCAAAGGCACTCAGATGGTTATCACCCAATTTCACCAGACTTAATACCAGTTGTTGCTCTGATGTGCCACCCTAACTACTTTACCAAAGGCACTCAGATGGTTATCACCCAATTTCACCAGACTTAATACCAGTTGTTGCTCTGATGTGCCACCCTAGCTACTTTAACAAAGGCACTCAGATGGTTATCACCCAATTTCACCAGACTTAATACCAGTTGTTGTTCTGATGTGCCACCCTAACTACTTTACCAAAGGCACCCAGATGGTTACCTACCAGAGTCACAGTTAAGACACAGAACCAACCAGCCAATTATACCAGTTGTTGGTCTAACACTTCATGCAGACTGTCCATCTGCAGTCTAAATAGCTAGGTGAGGGATCCATGTCAATGACCAATCAGTCACACTATCTTTCAGTGAGCGTTATAAATCATATGTCATATCAGTGTTATGACATGTACTTACTTTTTTTAGTCCTTTCCAGAAAGTTTCTGAGACCATTGCAGCACTAGCTGTAGGGGGGGTCGGGGGCACAGAACTACAGATCCCAAATGTAGCCAGAACTGTCACAAATATAGCAGGACCCATGTAAATTATCATCTGAAATAATATGTTAAACAATGAAATATTGAAATGTATTATAATAAATCCACAGTTACAAAGACAACTAAACATTTGGTGAAACAGTATTAGAACCTTTACAGAGATAATGGTTCTTTCCATATTTTAAAATTTAAAAACAGGCCTGTGCTGTTGGAGAGAACCGACAGAACTGGGTTTCCCTATGGTTATGCAAACTTAATTTAGGAGGACTGATTTATAGGTTTCCCAAATTGTTTGCAGTCTTCACAAAGGCACATTTATGTATTTAAAAAATCAGCAAACCAGGGGAAAATGCAGATGTTAGGTTATCTCACAAAATTTTAGAGGACCAATTTTAAGGTTCTGCCATAAAAGATTACTGCACAGCCCTGAAAAACATCTTTGAAAATAATGTATGTGTCTTGAATCAATGATTTGCTTACCAAAAGTTGCATATCTGATTCTTCCTTAACGACTAATGGAGATATAATGTTAGCTACTAAAATACCAACTGGGTTAGCTGAAAAATATAAAAATATGAACAAAGCATTGATATAGTATTTTCAGGACTTTCTTCAGTTTATCTCATCATGGAAGTTTATAATGACACATGATTGACCCTGAAAGAAAACCACCATTACAGATGGTGGTTGCCTTTCAACAATAATAATTAAGGGTAGAAACTGTAAAAGTCTAATGATTATATTTCAACATGGTGGCAGGTCTAGCTGAACAAATAACAGGATAAAACAGTTAACCACTGTTTTCTGGTAGTGAAAGTTGTGAGTTTTGTCTTGAGAGAGATTCATACTGGTTAACTAGTGTATTTATCACAAATAGCTTATCAAATAGTTAGCAGTTCTTAAAAAAAGTGTTTATTTTCATATCTTATGTAACAAATAAAATGTTGTTAAATATCCTAATAATCCTTAAATCCTCAAAAACTCACCCATAGAAGCTAGAGTATTGGCGAGTGCCCTTTGGCTATCACTGAACCAGACCGCCGCCAGTTTGGTGGGTGTGAACATGACTAGAGGTTGAGCTATAGCGGCTAGTGTCTGGCCTGTAATCACGATCGGGTAGCGGGCATCAATATTTATACCATCCAATGTGCTCACTGTACGCAGAATAGCTCCAACCATATTCAACCATGTACTTAATAAAATCTGAAAAATAAAGGAGTGCAAAAGTTTGTTTGATTAGTGGTTAACATGGTTTGATTAGTGGTTAACATGGTTTGATTAGTGGTTAACATGGTACTCATGGGTATTTCACTTATATGACCACTTAGGCCTACATATTTGTTGTTTGAAAACCTGATAAAAACCACCCTACTATCTCTTCAGCCAACAGAAACCTTCCATTCAAGGTCAACAAGTAGTCTCAACAATGTGGTATAAGCTTATTGAAGGACTGATTGATGGGTTCATGCTTAGCTCAATGCTATTCCACTTTAAAGGACTTTTTTAAATATACTTTCTCTAAAAAATAATGACTGAGCGGTCCAATTAAAATGTTGAGAAACCCCAAAACGGTAAACCATGTAAAGCTTATAAAAAATATAGAGAATGTAATGTTTGCTTAAAACTTTGCATCCATATTTCATACATATTCGGCTGTAGACATTTTTACTCAGGCTGGTTAATCTGAGTATTGATTAGATTACTTATCATTCATTAACTTACACTAGTTCGGAGGCCCACTGTATCGATGAGCCATGTGGCTGCCACACCACAGGGGATGGTGGCAATCATATACACCATTGATAACCAGTTCACCTCCATCGAGCCTACATTGTAGAAGGAGGACGTCTTGTACGCTATGGGTGAAAATGATATCCATATCTGTAATTAAAAAAATAAAAATAATTATAATAATCTGAGAAAGAGCCAATTTTTTTTAATTCTTTATCACTCTGTTTCTGATTATGTGGTTGTGACTGTCCACCTACACGTAATATTGGTTAAAGCACCAACCTAACACTGTATGTGTTCCAGCCAAATGAAGGCATCATCTAATGTGAGGCTGTCAAAAATCAACGACAAACCATTTATCCCAATCACAATGTCAAGACTATTAACAAACAAAGTAAGTAAATTAACCAAGACATCTATTTCGAAGGATTTAACTAATAAGGCTTCCTGCTGCCCATAAACCATATACATGTAGCTCAAGTTATTAAACAAAGGCATACAGAACATCCATGGTGTTACTTCCCATCTAACCCAGGATCTCCTCCACATCTTACTGCATGGGATTTACCGAGGAAGATCTCCATATCATCTGGACAACATCACAGTAACTTCCTGATTACTTGTCTAGTAGTTATCATATTGTACTGATTTATTCAATTATAATGAACACAATGTGGGTCCATTGTTTGTCCCAGCTCTTCCCAGAAAGACTGGGAAGTACTTATACTCTTTTAAAGCATTTAATTAGATCGAAACCCAGAGAATCCAGTATATAGGTTTCCATTCAGTTCTGATGTGACTGCATCCTTTAGTGAAATGATGGCACCACATCGTGGCAGCAACCGGCAATCTGCCTGTTTTTCAGCATTCCAAGTAGTCTTGAATAATTTTTGTGTCTTTTAGAAAGTGAAGATTAACGGTATTTTCGTTATTGTTATTTTGGGATAACACTTTCTTAGTTTGAACCGATTCCAGTTCAGA
The DNA here is from genome assembly GCA_030265115.1 of Mopalia vespertina. Taxonomy (NCBI): domain Eukaryota; kingdom Metazoa; phylum Mollusca; class Polyplacophora; order Chitonida; family Mopaliidae; genus Mopalia; species Mopalia vespertina. The sequence goes on along the minus strand of JAQQZZ010114747.1, from coordinate 11,813 downwards.
AAATAATACATTCCAAGTAGTCAGTTTACATAAAAAAAAGTGTCAAAATTCAAATTTTGCAAAAATTAATAGGCTTATTCCAAGCAATAGAAAGATGAAATTCGTAAATTTTCATTCGCCTTTATTTTATAACCACCAATGTCTTCTATATAAATATCATACATTTCAACTGGCGATTGACCCCCACCTTGTAAGTATAACATTGTTTATTTTTAAGGGACATCTTTCTGTTGTTGCAACATCATTATACTCGAGAACTCTATCGATATTGATTGTGTTTGGTGACATCATCAAGGGCATTTCACTTATAGGACGATAATGTACTAAAAAAGTAAAATGTCACATTAATACAACCAACATTAATGAAAATTTCCCCAATTTAAATATCCTAAAATAAGGTTTAAAGAAGATATTGTTAATTTTACACGACCCCTTATTCTAAAGTGTCTAATGATTGTAGAAACATTGGCATGTCTTAGTGACAGCTATACACATGAACAGTAGATAAGTTTTTAAGAGGTTTGAGGTCATCCCCATGTGGCTATAATGACATGAAGGCTTTGTGTTGTCCAAGTGCAGAAAAATAATTGATGACAAACGATCATCAGATCATGTGATGTTTTTTCTATATACATGGACTATATGTAGTAGACAAAAGGCGTCAAGGGAAATAAAGTAACTGACAGGACTTACCGCCGCGTTTGAACAGTTTAAAAGGGCAACAACTAGCACAAAGAACCATCTCCTCTTGTACACTTGGTATTGTGTCTCTACAAGATATCTGGCACTGGAGTTAACGTTATTTTCATTGACGTTTTGAATACCTGAATCTTCCATCACAGTCCACACTCCGCGCGACTCGTTTTGACTGTCATTCATCTGAAATGTACACAGCTTCCGCTTTCCTGTGTTAGGGACCGTCACTATTTTCCGTAACCTACCTTTGTTGGCGAATCTTTATATACACTCACGACTCAGGATAAACGTACTTCTTCCATAACTGGACAAAAAAGTTAATAATCTCCCTTGAGTACAGCCAAACGTAAAAGAGTATGTTGTAACGAACAGATCATAACAGATCTATATGCGCAACGTTAGAGAAACAAGTTGGTTTCAAAAGCTCGCCATATGAGGGGTTCCGTATCAGCTCAACACGCGTTTGATTGCAAAACGAGTCCAAAACGATAAGGTGTTTGAGGCCTTCACGTCTAATATTTTTTTTTTTTTACATACAACTGATAATCAAAGATTTACCCATTGACCTACATAAAAGTACACTGGGCAGGCTGATAAATAAAAGATCTGGACGTTATAGGCCTATTTATGAAAATTCGAATTTCCAGATAACTTATTTAGATGGCCTTCTTCCATCTACTTTAGATCCAGCCAGGTATCCGTCAATGCATTATATACTAGTTAAACAATTATGCAATAGTGAACTGATTTATATACATCGAAATATATAGTAAACACGAATTGTTCATCATCCTTTGAGTTCGTTCTCACCCTGCTATAGTAACGACTAGTAGGCCTGGCTTAAAATTACCTGACATCGGCAATTCTATTTTCTACAGAAAGCGACCTCAATTTTTATTTATCTCATATCTTGTATAGGCCTACCATCATTGCCAGCCTTTCCATATTCGACATCACTCATTACAACCCGACTTTTTATTGGCTAGAACTCGTGAAGGATCGTACAACATGGCACTTGTTCCTCTTGCACAGTTAACAACCACAGGCCTAAATGTTCTCTACAGCCAAAATTTAAAAATGTACGGTACTTTAGACGGTATTCGCCGATTGCTTGAATTAACAGCCTGTCAATCATTTTAACCTCATGAGTTAAAATGAAAAATTCTTAGGATTTACAGCTTTGCCTCATTTGAGTGGGGAAATTATACCCAGTGAGTAGGCCTATGCTACACAAGATAAACTTAGGTCACAATGTTGATGTATCACAATATTGATTTGTAAGAAACTGACATTTATTTCACAAGGAGCTGATTTTGAATTTACAAATACCGAGAGTATATGAACTATTTGAGTTTTACGATCTACTTGCATACACATGTTATACTTACAGTACTGCTTTTCCTAACTGAATTGGATTATCATATACCTATGTGATAATCCCCAATAAATCACATTATCATGAACATATCTATAAATTTACACCTTGGGATCATAGTTTTTTTAAACAAAGAAAACCCTCCAAAAAACAATAAGGAATCATTTTATATGGAGCTGACAGGCCCTGGGAAGAAGAATGTCAAGGTACCGTATCCAGCATATACCTAATTATACGAGCTACATATAAGGTAATCCACCTGGATTATATAAATTATCTTTTATAAATGTATTGGGCAGTGAATATATTACATTATTGAAACAGAACTTAATACAAAAAAGATAACAAAATAAACACAATGTATAGGAGACAAACCTTCAGCTGAGTTTTATTTTATATAAGTAGCAAATGCACATTAACTCACTATTGTATTATTTTGATAATACTTTAAATTATTATGAAAATCACAAAATAAAAAACTCCATGCATAATGCAGCAATATTTTAAACCATATAACTTTACGTTACAATAAGTTATTTGGTTTTTGGGTTGTAATATAACAATCAAATTACCACTAAAAAGGTAGTTTCAGCAATAACAAAACACTTGAGATTAACTTATAAATAAATCACAGATAATTGTATAATAAATACTATTTCTCCTGAATAACTGAAGATATTCATAATATAAAATACAGCTACATTCACAACAACAGTGTACATTCTCACCCACAAAATAATATACAGGTAATAAATATGATGTATATGACCCGATGTACTAAGTACAGGTTCAGAGAAGTATGAGCATATTGGTACCTTGTCTGTACAACAAACTGACAACATTTGAATTGGCAACTAAATTAAAATCTTATGTTTATTAAAACAGAATTATTCACCAGATTTATATTACATATATAGTACAACTGCTGTTTTACAAACATAGCTTTTTCTCAAAACAATTTAAACAGAAGAAAAATATAAACTTAAATAACATTAATATTACTTACATGTAGCATCATTTGAATTCTAATAAATAACGACTCTAATTAAATACAACAGTCTTGAATTGCAGTTTTAAGATTATAAAACAACCTACATTATAAGACTTCTGAAAGTAAAAATTCTGGTCTAGACAGGTATGAGTTATCAGATTTTAAATTTTTATTATTCCTTCATGAATATATGCTAACTTTCTATCTTTAATTTTAAACAAGTCTTGTTAGTCACTTTTTTTTTTTACAAATGTCTGTTTGATTTGTGTTTCACGCCGTATTTATGGCACGGCCAACTCCACAAGACACATTCACTGTGAACACTGCATATACACAATCATAACAAATAGTCTAAATATACAAATTTTGCTAATTGTTTATTTAGTTGCTCACAACTGTGCACATTTCAGAGAACACCAAATTGTTTATCAGTTATAAATTATTACACTGGAAAGACTCGGACTCACCCATGTCTGACAAGGATTGCCTGTACTAAGGTTGATTAATTGATTGTTGGTGTTTTGTGTCCTTCTAAAGTATATTTCACTTATATCAGTATTATATATGTACTTCCAACATAGCACCACAACATAACCCCCAAAAAGTTAACTGTCCTATATAAATACATGTACTATAGGACAATCAATGTTCCTCTACACCATGAATTCGCATGTACCTCAAAAGTAACATACTGTTCAGGCACTTGTCAAGAGAAAATAGTGTAGTGGGTTTGTTGAATAAGAATCTAATTGCAACTCAGCCCTAAAGATAAATTATTGGTTGGTTTGATTGGGGCTTTAACATCATACTTATTGTTATTATACTTATAGGACAAGTGTCAGCCCAATGGTAGAAGGAATCCAACCTAGACTTCACTGGTAACAAACAGTACTAAGACAGACCGATCACAATATGTTATATAAAGACATCACAAGCAGTTTGCCCTTAGCTCTGGGAGCGCAAGGACAACAGGAAGCTCCCTCTCAACATCCCATATAATATCATTCGAGAAAAAAATGTACAGTCTTTCACAGAATAGCTAACTTTAGTTTACCTTATTGTTAGTGTAACTAAAGAAATGAGAATAGAAGTCCTAAAAGTATCTTCTCAAAGTAATAATGATGTACTATTACAATCTGAAAACACTCGGTCAAAAGTCAACCCCGAATCCCAAGAGAAAAATAACAAATGCAAAATTCTATTATTGTACATGTAAGTTAAATTTTGAAATTTGAACAGCTTTTAATCAAAGCTTTAGCACATGTTCTACCGTTTATACTTCCTCTTCATAGCGCCATTTGTTCATGTAGGATAGTTCAATCTATAACCTGTCCTACTATATCACAGATAGAGGACACAGTTTTCTCCTCTACATTTGCTGTGACAGAGTAAGAATTATTAATTATTTTTGTCGGATTTTGCCTATTCAGTGCATTGTTAATATGTTGAAAATCAACTTTGTTGAACAAATTGTTGCAGCCAGAGCCATTCTCACAGATATCTGTCTTTGTACTGGATTCCTGCTGCCCCGTGTCTTCTTTGGATTGCCTGAAACACAAAACATAGAAACTGATAAAACACCAACATAAGTGAGAGAAACAAATTAACACCAACATAAGTGAGAGAAACAAATTAACACCAACACAGAACTGATCTACTGATAAAACACAAACACAGAGCAGGGAAATTTATTACACAAACACAAAATAGAAATGCAGCACAGAGAAATTGATTACACACCAACACAGCACATAAAAACTGATTAAATGCCAACACAGAACAGAGAAACTGGTTAAACACCATTACAGCACAGATAAATTGATTAAACACCAACACAGAAAAGGGAAACTGATTGAACACCAAAACAGAATAGAAATACTGATTTAACACCAACACAGCACAAAGAAACTGATTAAACGCCAACATAGAACAGAAAAACTGATTAAACACAAAAACAGGACAGAAAAACTGATTAAACACCAACACAGAAAAGGGAAACTGATTTAACACCAACACAGAATAGAAAAAATGATTAAACACTAACACATCACAAAGAAACTGATTAAACGCCAACAAGGCACAGAGAAACTGATTACACACCAAACCAGGACAGAAAAACTGATTACACACCAAACCAGGACAGAAAAACTGCTTAAACAGTCACGCTTAAAAGTTTGTTTGATTGGGGTTTTACGTCGAACTCAAGGGTATTTCACTTATATGACGACGTGCCATCCCAATGGGCGAAGGAAACCACCCTCGACACCACTGGCAACAAAGACAAGATGTGACAGGATGCAATACAGACATCACAAACAGATTGATATCCTGTTCCTGTTTAGCTCTGAGAGCACCAGGGCAACATTAAGCTCCCTCCAACCACCTGCGTCGCGCAGAAAAGAGAAACTGATTAAACGTTAACACATTACAAAAAGGCATTTGTTACACCTTGGCAAAGGAAGCTTTAACTCCCCTCTAATGCGAATACATCAAGGGTATATATATCAAGGGCTTAAAACTCCACCCGCTAATTTTGAGAAGAAAAAAAATCCAAAAGTTTTATCTTAGCTATAAAATGATTAAATCAAGTAATTAAGTCGTCTTTTAGATTATTGTTGCTAAAAGTTTGTCAAAGTCCTCCTGGGTGGGTAAAAAAAACTCGCCAAACTTGGACTTGGCAGGTCTGGTTTTAAGCCCTCGATATGAAAGTAGCTTCTCAAGAGGCCTCAATTTATCAATGCAGGGTTATCCAGAAGCAGCTATTATCCTATAGCAATGACTTACCCTGGATTGTTGACCTCCATGACGCTGCTTAACTTCTGGTTGAGAGACTGTCTGATGATATCTTTATGTTTAGTTTGCATGTGTCGTATAAGTGTGGCCTCCTTGGCATACTCGTAAGGCTGGTCACAGTGGCCACATGTCAACATCTTAGATTGAAGATGGACTATTCTAACATGACGATTAAGATCACCTAAAACACATACAATAAATTATTTGCCTTCTCAGTTTCTTCAGTATGGACTGTTATAAGAGGAAATGGAGGGATCTAATTGAACATATCACAGGAAAACTAAGAATTTATTACCAAGCATAGCTACTACCGGCTAAAATTTCTCTCATATAGACAAGAATTTGTCAAATATGTTATGTCTGCCACAAAATATGTTATTTTTTATTAAAGTTATTGTGATCACGACATACCTTGTGGTGAATTTTAAAAATATGCAATGGTGGCCAAACAATATCGGTCAGTAACTTGGAAGAATGCAATCCGATATCTGAGTTTGAACTTTAAAGAATACTAACTGTCAGTTTTTAATTTAAACACAGAAAAGGTCCTAATCTAAAGGAAAATTTATCTTCAAAACAACTATAAATTGCCTACTTACCTGACTGATAGTAACTCTTATCACAGTAATTACATTTAAAAGCTTTCTCTCTATTATGGAACCTCATGTGTACCTTGAGATCACTCTGACGAATATAACCTACAATATAAAAGAAACAGACCACATGTACATGTTACTGTTTGTAACTATCTGGTGATCAGCAAGGGCACCCGGAATTGAACAATTGTCTAATTTGGACACCCTGTTTTAAGAAACTTTCACATGCAGGAGATAGGGAATTCATGGAAACTTTAAAAATTGGACACCCAGTTAATTAAAAAGTGAAGCAAAATGACCATTTGGGACACCATACTTTTGGTTTCTGGCTAAGCCCCTGGTGATCAGTAACTTCTTTGTCATTGTGAAGCTATATATATGTGCAAACTTTGAGCTCAAGTCCTAAAGCATTACAAAAAAAAGTGTGGAAAACTAATTGTGTTACAGATGTCAGGGGAGTCTTCTCCGGTAGTCGGTAGAGGCTAAATTGTTAATACCATGGTTACAGAAATCTTACCTTTTGAACAAACTGAGCATTTGTATGGTTCTTTTTTCTCATGGATAAGCTCATGTCGTTTTAAGTCACATTTTTGCAGAAACATTCTGTCACACTTTTCACACTTAAAGCGAAAATCATCCTGAAAATTTGAATAAGACATAGAACTATTAGTTGATTGGTTAATTGCGGTTGAACTTCATACTCGAGGGCTTTCCTCTAAAAACAGCGGTGTATTCTAAAGCTTGCCAAATTTATGTGTGTGTTTTAACAATTTTTTTGTTGTTGCAAAGAATACATATCAACACCGGAAACAAGGTTATTTCACTTATATGTGGAGACAAGTGTTTAACACCTTATGGCTTAAGATGTGTTTACATCATGTGCATGTAGTCAGCTGTCCTTGATATACAAATACACTGAACTTGTAAACATACCCATGATCGTTCCCGGTGCAAATCTTTGTGTGGCCATACATCTTGCATTGTATTTATTAAGCGTATCACTAAATAAAGCAAATACATAAGACTAAGCATATTAAAATCAAAATGATATAAAAATTGTAAAAAGGGACATAACTCTGTAAAAAAAACAGAAGAGAACTGTTCAATAAAATCCGATGACACTGTGTTTTGACAAGATCCCTAATGCAGTTAAGGTATATAATCACTGAGTATAAGGTCACTGGGGTCATGTTATTCAGATATACCGTTGACTAAAGTGTATCACAAAAATACACTTTTACTAGCAATAACTTTGGATTGTATTAGAGGAGAGTTTTTATCTTCTACACTCTACAGCTATAGTGTTAAAAATAAAAAAAATGTTAAAATGTATATACAAGATGATACCCCTAGGCAAATTGTTGCTTGACTGGTTATAAAAACTGACACTTGTTTTAAATGAGATAAAATAAAGTTTTTTAAAAAAGCATCAAAACAAAATCTATTTCACAGTGTGATAAAGTGAACAGCAGTTGATCTCAATGCAAGGGCTTAGGCAGAGGGGTGTCCACCCTGAATTGAAAAATTTCATCATTTGGACACCCTCATCCATCCTAAGAAACTTTAACATGCAGGAGATAGGGAAAGTGTAAAAATTGGACACCCAGTTACTTAAAAACTGAAGCATAATAACCATTTTGGACACAATACTTTTGATTACTGGCTAAGCCCCTGTCTCAATGTATTGTGTTTTCAATGTAATCTAGTTTAACGTTGACTCCTCATACTCTGGACAGCTCCACGGTCACTCCATTCTCCCAGCACAGTAGGACTTACCTTTACATGTACAGTGTGAATCAATCTGTGTCGAGAGTAATTTCCTAGGCGGTTGAATGTAGCACTACAGAGATCACATTTGAAGACTCGAGGCTGTTTCTTAGGAGGAATTAGTCTTACTATGCTGGTGATGGACAGGGGTCTTCCATTAGCATCAGTTAGACATGTAGATCCGATAGTACACTTTTCATCCGGACTATCACACTTAGATTCTGAAGTGTCTGGTTTTAGATTCTGATTATTAGCTATTAAGCTGTCTTGCTCAGAAGCAGTGGGTATTGTACTATTTGACTCGGTCATTATTGAGACACAGGGATTTTTTGTTTCTGAAGAGAGACTAGGTGTATCATCTACCAATTCACAGGTCTGAACATCTTTACAGTTTTCTTTTGGAACCGGTTCTGAATTAATCAACTGATCTTCAACAAAACTATCAACTAATTCTTCATCTGTTTTATTTGAATCAAGATAAGATTTTTCATTACCTCCTGAAGTGTTTTCAGCGTCCAAATTTAAAAATCGGTTAGTATCAATATCAGTACAAGTTATATCCATAGAAGCCGAGTCAAAAGTACTGACACTTGAGAATGGTACAGAATTCTGAGCTGTGCTATCGTGTTCAGTTGGCAGTGGCTGTGCAAATGTAGATAAGGGATTCAGAACAAGAGGAAAATTATTTGGCAGAAGTGGTCTTCCGGCAGATGAGGAAATAACATTCGTTGATAAATTTGGCCATGATTGATATGGCATTGCGGCGACAGACTGTTCTGATAAATTGGATGTGGACGAAACCTGTACATAAGGAGTTGGTAACGGCAGAGTAACAGGGGACAGCCCAGGAAGTAGTAACAGACTATTCAGACCCAAGTTTGATGGTTGAACTTTGATCCCAGAAGATGTGTCAGCTTGAGAATTTTGGGAACTCATTAGTGGCAGATTAATATTGATGAGAGTTAAAGCTCCGGCCATGCTGACAGGATTACCTGGTGATGAGGATAATAACACAGGTACACTAAACGATGTGGCTTGTGAGGTGTTAACAGTCAAACCAGAAGCACAGGTGATATTACTTATACTTGTACAAGTTCCTGGTCCTAAACTAGTCACAGGTATACCTGAAGGTGACTGATCAGCTGATCCTAATTTACAAGTACTTAAAAAATGTGAACCTGGTAATGTTGATGTATCAGAGAAAACAAAACTTCTAGGCTTTGCACAACCCAGAATGTCTGAATTACAATCTGAGAAATGGTAAGAATCTACGGAATGTTTTAACGGGTCACTACTGTCTTCACATGCATCGAGAGCTGTATCTGGGGGTCCGGAGAAAGTACAGCTTACTTGTGGCGGATCAAAGAGACCTGTGTCTCCATGGAGACCATCACCCAAGTCTCCAATACCCCCTAAACATGGATCTGGTAATAGGGAAGTAGATAGACCTGGTGATGAGCAGCCAATTGTGGACTCCGATGACCCCAGGTCTGATATTGTGGACATTGTACAGGACTCTGATGGGATGGGCGAGTCCGATCCATCGAGGTCCCATATGGGAGAGGCTGGTCCAGTTGGTAACACTTCCACAACATGTTGGATTCTTCTATTCAGGTCCATATTCCTCTATGAAACTGGTCATTCATTAAAGTCCTCTTCTCAGTAGAACATCATGGCTGGGAATTCTGAAACATAATGTATAGACCAATGAAAATGTCTCCATTTGCTTTGAGTTTGATGGAATAAACAAAAATGATAATCAGGGAGGTAAAGGGCGGATGTAGAAATATTTGATGAAGAGACGGGGGGGCATAATTACAGCACTAGACAAAGGTCTAGGGGGCTGCCCGGAGCCCCCAGCACATCTACACTGCCGGAGATGGATTCAAAGCTATAGCAAACATATAATTCAGAGGTTAGATCAATACCACAAAAAAAACAAAAACAAAACCCAACAAAAAACAAACAAACATACATAATTGCATCAAAAAAAGGTTGCTCTCTTTGGATATAATTATAACATCATGTTTTTAGGGGGACAAAAGAAGTAGTCCATATTATATGGAACAGAGTGATATACTTGCTGAAAAGTCAAAATGAAGTTAATATCGTTTTTCGGAATAATACTACTTGTGTATTATGAAATATACTACACTGACTTATTAACTTGAATAATACACTAAATATTGCTTTGCTCCTTTTCGCTCCTCTCTTTCTCACTTTATCTTGGCAAGCCAAGAGGGGGGTCCAGACGCCGAAAACATCATAAAATAGGCTTCTTAGTGCCCCTTATCTGAGAGGGCAAGAAAGGATTAGAAAGCAGACACGCTGACCACTAAGCCATGGATGCAGACCAGGTCAACAGTATGCTCCCTCCCAACCACCTGCCCTCATATATTGGAGCTGTAACATGCGCATTATGTTATTGTGCTTTGAATACATTATTACAAATATTCATATCTGTGGCCAAAATTTGTACACAATTTAGCCCTTTCAGTATGAGAGTCAACTTGATAATTTTTATGCACTTGGAGAGAAAATATTAGATTTTTTTATTAGGGCTTTACACAATATTAACCATGTTTCTTTTCTGCCCATGCAGTCGGGTTTCGAAACAGATAAGATAAGACCTAGATGTGTAACATGTTGGTCTAATATATTAGGCTAGTACATTGTATGCTAATATATAGTTATCGCTACAGTGTCTCTTTTCTGCTGACAGAGCACGAAGAGGATCTGTTGTGGCATACTTTTATTCTGATGAATCAAATTTTGATTTCAAAATTGTCGTCATGTTTGTTGTTTGCCCATGCACTTTAAAATGGTGGAAAATGGCGAAGTATTTGAAATAAAAAGCAGTTAAGCTGGGTATTGATGTAAAATAGCAATGACAAATTTTCATAAATGACCTTACTGAGACCTTATGATATGAGGCACCCATCGATATGATTTTGAGGTTGGGAGCTACCTAGAAGGATTTATTTTACAACCGAATCGAAGGCAGTGCAGTGCTGTTTGCACACTGTATGTTCCTTGCAAAAATAATGGGCATGTCCTTATGGCGTTGATACCGACATATAAAATGGCCACAAGAAAATGGGGAAGGTAAGCGTCATTTAAGGCTACCTCAACACTAGCCCAAACATTAGGCTTCTATGTTTGCTCCTTTTAATAATTCGGACATTCCTCTTGCAAACATACAAACATGTCTGTCGACAAGGGTAATGGCAATATGATAAATAAGTTGACAGAGCTGATTTTCTCAGCTACCTCAACACCAATGGCTACAAACAAAGACAAGACAGAACAAATACAGAACAATAACAGGACGTAATACAAAGATCAGTGCATGTTGCCCTTTAGCTCGGAGAGCACCAGGGCAACAGGAAGCTCCCTTCCAAACTCCAGCCGATCCCAATTGATTACCATACTATTACATGTAGGCCTACACGTAGCCCTAAATGACGTCTTACCTTCCCCATTTTCTTGTGGCCATTGTATATGTCAAATGGCCACAAGAAAATGGGGAAGGTAAGACGTCATTTAGGGCTAGCCTACACGTAGGGAAGTTGTTGAATTAAATTCGCTTGTAATT
>JAQQZZ010114746.1:8394-29796 GCA_030265115.1 Mopalia vespertina | reverse complement strand
TTTTGTTGCGGTGTGTTGTTGTGTACTTCGCTGTGGTGTGTTGTTTTGTTATGTGTTGTGTTGTGTTGTGGTGCGTTGTGTTGTTGTGTGCTGCGGTGTGTTGTGGTATGTTGTGTTGCTGTGTGTGGTGTTGTATTGTGGTATGTTGTGTTGCTGTGTGTTGTGGTATGTTGTGTTGATTTGTGTTGTGGTGTGTTGTGTTGTTGTGTGGTGTGTTGTATGTTGTGTTGCTGTGTGTTGTGGTGTGTTGTATCGTGTGTTGTGTGTTGTGTTGTTGTATGATGTGGTGTGTTGTGTTGTTTTGTGGCGTTTTGTTTTGTGTTGTGTGTTGTGTTGTTGTATGCTGTGGTGTGTTGTGTTGTTTTGTGGAGTTTTGTTTTGTGTTGTGTGTTGTGTTGTGTTGTTGTATGCTTTGGTGTATTGTATTGTATTGTATTGTGGTGTGTTGCTGTGCGATTTGTTGTAGTGTGGTGTGTTGTTTTGTGGTGTGTTGTTTTGTGATGCGTTGTTTTGTGGTGTGTTGTTTTGTGGTGTGTTGTTTTGCTGTGTGTTGTTAAATGGTGTTGTGTGTTTTGTTGTTGTGTGTTGTGTTGTGGTGTGTTGTGTTGTTGTATGTTGTGTTGTAATGTGTGTTGTTGTGTGATGTGCTGTGTTGAGGTGTGTTGTGTTGTTGTATGTTGTATTGTTGCATGTTGTATTGTCGAGTGTTGTGTTGTTGTCTGTTGTGTTGTGGTGTGTTCTGTTGTAGTGTGGTGTTTTGTTGTATGTTGTGGTGTGGTTTATTATTGTGTGTTGTATTGTGGAGTGTTGTGTTGTTGTCTGTTGTATTGCGGTGTGCTGTGTTGTTGTCTGATGTGTTGTGGAGTGTTGTGTTGTAGTGTGTGTTGTTGTTGTTGTGTTGTGGTGTGGAGTGTTGTGTTGTAGTGTGTTTGTGTTGTTGTGTGTTGTATTCTGGAGTGTTGTGTTGTTGTCTGTTGTATTGTGGTGTGTTGTGTTGTAGTGTGTGGTGTTGTTGTGTGTTGCGGTGTTGTGTGTTGTATTGGTGTTGTGAGGTGTCACGTTTTTTTGTACACTATGAGTTATAAATTTTAAGCACCGTATTAATAATGAATGAAGATTATTCATTTGTTGTGTGAAAAAAATTCCTTGTCTCTTTTCCCTTGTTAATCAGTTCCACTCATCGTTTTAATATAGGTGTTGTCGCAGAATAAAATCGGCTTGGAAGGAGCTCGGGCTATTTGTGAGATGTTGGAGGTGAATACCACTCTAATGAGCATTGATATATCAGGTATGTACACATTACCTGATCCATAGAATGACACATTCTATATCCACCTTTACCTGATACATAGTATGATAATTCTATATCCACCTCTACCCGATACATAGAATGATACATTCTATATCCACCTCTACATGATACATAGCATGATACATTCTATATCCACCTCTACCTGATACATATAATGATACATTCTATATCCACCTCTACCTGATACATAGAGTGATACATTCTATATCACTTCTACCTGATACATAGAGTGATATATTCTATATCCACTTCTACCTGATACATAGAATGATACATTCTATATCCACCTCTACCTGATACATAGTGATACATTATATATCCACCTCTACCTGATACATATAGTGATAATTCTATATCCACCTCTACCTGATACTTAGAATGATACATTCTATATCCACCTCTTCCCGATACATAGAATGATAATTCTATATCCACCTCTACCTGATACATAGCATGATACATTCTATATCCACCTCTACCTGATACATAGAATGATACATTCTATATCCAGTTTTACCTGATACATAGAGTGATTCATTCTATATCCACTTCTACCTGATACATAGAGTGATACATTCTATATCCACCTCTACCTGATACATAGAATAATACATTCTATATCCACCTCAACCTGATACATAGAGTGATACATTCTATATCCACCTCTACCTGATACATAGAGTGATACATTCTATATCCACCTCTACCTGATACATAGCCTGATACATTCTATATCCACCTCTACCCGATACATAGAATGATAATTCTATATCCACCTCTACCTGATACATAGCATGATACATTTTATATCCACCTCTACCTGATACATAGAATGATACATTCTATATCCAGTTCTACCTGATACATAGAGTGATACATTCTATATCCACTTTTACCTGATACATAGAGTGATACACTCTATATCCACCTCTACCTGATACATAGAATGATACATTCTATATCCACCTCTACCTGATACATAGTGATAATTCTATATCCACCTCTACCTGATACATAGAATGATACATTCTATATCCACCTCTACCTGATACATAGAGTGATGCATTCTATATCCACCTCTACCTTATACATAGAATGATACATGCTATATCCACCTCTACCTGATACATAGAATGATACATTCTATATCCACCTCTATCTGAGTTCTATACTAACTTAATTAATGAATCGATAATCAGTGGTACGGTTGTAAATTATATCTGCTACCTCACTTCTTATACAAGAACCAGATTACATTTAGAATAATGGATGTCATGACATTTCGCACTGTTTTAGATTCCATATTTCTACCTTTGCATATAGCTATTGTCATTCCAAAAGCTATCTTTACATAGTGTGATGGTTATCATGTGAATAACGTCATACTTGAAGCATATTTTATAAAATAGAATCAGGTGAACTTCCCAAAGAAAATGGGAAATTAGATCGTGCTAGTACGAGGTTTCCTCCCGATTTTCCACCGTATTTAAGCAAGGAACAGTGTAAAACGAATAATTGTCGTCATATGATATACCCTTGAGTACGACGTTGAACCAATCAAACAAAAAAGTTATTACCTGACATAGAGTCACGTGACTGTAATACTGGACTGGGCTGTGTTTAATTTGCAGGATGTTTTGTTTCTTTCACAGAAAACGAGATAGCCGACGAAATTGCTGAAGGACTGGCGGCTGCTTTATCGGTAATTTATGCCATTGTAGACGTCTACCTGGAACTGTCTCTGTTGGCAGTCACTTTACTGTGTAAATTTATAAATATCGTTATGGCTTATCGATATGCAGGTTCTTTGGACAACATTGTTCGTAAAAAATACTGATTATGTTCTCAGACGTGAAACTCTTCAAATGTATATAGGGCGTCACTATTTCAGTTTTACATTAATTTTGAAATTTGTTCTTGTGTTATTGGAAGAAAACAAATAGCCCTCTTTATCTAGTTCGGGTAAATGTCGTATGTAGTGCGTTGTTTATTCCGTCATTTTCTTTATTGACAGGAAAACAATCGGTTGAAAGAACTGTACATTAGTCACAACGCGTTGGGAGATAAGGCTGGAAAACTGGTGGGACCTGCTATTGGTAAAGTGACATTCTCTGTTGATCAATATAAAATATCTTAAAAATATATTTGAAGATAGATATATGGAAATACAGTCAAGACTACCCCTGATTTCGCATCGCTTATATTTGTTTAATGACATGATATTATTGATTGGCCTAATTGGGGTTTAACACTGTACATAAGATTTGTTCACTCATATGACGGCATGCCAACCCAATGGCTGAAGAAAACAACATCGACAACACTGGTAACAAGCAAAGACAAAACGGGACAATCACATGACGTTATACATTTTATACATCAGATCCTGCCCCTTAGCCCCGAGAGCACCTGGACGACAGGACGTACAATCACAATCCTCCTCGACAGCTTATATGCATAGGGAATATTTACCGTGTATCGTCAAATGACGTAAGGTCTGTCTTTTTTTAGCGGATAACGACGGATTAGAAGTGGTAGATCTCAGCTGGAATAAACTTAGAAAGAAGAGCGCCATGGTTATCTGTGAAGCTCTCAAGGTACGTCTGAGTGCCGGCTCAGTTCATACATTTCAAATCTGGCCATCAGCATAACTTATCAAACATAGGTCATACAGCAATTTATCCAGAAAACTGCGTAAAAACGTATTTAAGAACTGTAATGTATAGTGGCAATTCATTTTAAAGTATCATTTCAATCTTTTGTGTAGATCACATTTGGTTTTCTCAATATGTCCAGCAAAATAACATAAAAAGGAACGAAGACAAATTGATATAAACTAATAAGTTCGTGTTTAACCTAAATCTATCCTGTGTGTTTATAATCGCCTTCGTAATATGGTTTGTGTACAAACAAAACCGTGTGAGTGAAATATCCTTGAGTATGAAGTTAAATAAATCAAAGCCTTTGAGTAAAGTAGACTACCATTTTGTTTTGCTTCTTCCAAGGCAATTATTTGCATTGTACTCATATTTTATTGCTGTTCTTAAACTCAGAATAATTCTCGTCTGAAGAAACTGCTGTTAGCATATAACGGATTAGGCGACGAAGGGGCGACAACTCTTGCTGAAAGTCTGAAGGCGAACAACACACTGGTTGAGATTGATATTAGCTGTAACAGAATCCATCTCCCTGGCGCTCAGAGTTTAGCCAAGGCTTTCGAGGTCAACGAAACTCTAAAGACAGTGCGGGTAAGTCAGCGAGGTCAACGAAACTCTAACAACAGTACGGGTAAGTCAGTATGGTCAACGAAACTCTATTAAAGACAGTATGGGTAAGTCAACGAGGTCAACGAAACTCTAAAAACAGTAGGCCTACGGGTAAGTCAACGAGGTCAACGAAACTCTAAAAACAGTAAGGGTAATTCAGCGAGGTCAACCAAACTCTAAAAACAGTACGGGTAAGTCAGCCATGTCAACCAAACTCGAAAAAACAGTACGGGTAAGTCAGCAAGGTAAACGAAAATCTAAAAACAGTACGGGTAAGTCAGCGAGGTCAACGAAACTCTTAAGACAGTAAGGGTAAGTCAACGAGGTCAACGAAACTCTAAAGACAGTAAGGGTAAGTCAGAGAGGTTAATGAAACTCTAAAGACAGTACGGGTAAGTCAGCGAGGTCAACGAAACTCTTAAGACAGTACGGGTAAGTCAACGAGGTCAACGAAACTCTTAAGACAATACGGGTAAGCCAGTGAGGTCAACGAAACTCTCAAGGCAGTACGGGCAATTCAGAGAGGTCAACGTAGCTCGAAAGGCAGTACGGGCAAGTCAGTGGGGTCAACGAAAGTCGTAAGACAGTACGGGTAAGTCAGGGTTAGAGTTTTCCAGAGATTCATTTTAATGCAGCGGATATGAAAAGAGGTTTTGTAGGAGTCATCGAGTTTAATAAGTAAAGGATATCTACTGATGGATACTTACAAATCCCAATACCGTAGTTATTCAGTTATTGTATGATTTCCAAGAAATATCCGTACAGTATTTTATGTAAGTAAATCGTAATTACGTGGTGCCTGATATATATTTGAAAAGATTAAAAGGGCTCAAGTTTCTTTCTTATCATGTAATCCAGGCTCCCAGTGTGTCATTGATGCCTTTCATAAAGATGAGAATAATTAATGTAGTTTCAATACGTAAACTAATTTTTATAATTTTCATTATTTGTCCAACTGATATGCTTCATTTACACTCTTGTGTTGTGTTTTTTTCAGATGGGCAGTAATCCTATAGGAAGTGCGGGGGCTCTCTTAATCTTATCTGCCATCAGTTCAGAGAGAAATGTTATCACGTTACTCGATATGAAGGTATGTGTGTTTTAAAACATGATATATACTCAATATGAAGGAATGTATTTATTAAAACATTATATGAACTCTATATGTATATATTAAAACATGATATATTTTCGACCTGAAGGCATATGTGTTTTAAAACATGATATATATACCCGCTATGAAGGTACGTATTTATGAAAACATGATATACTCGATATTGTTTCATTTGTAAGTCATTCCGTGTCTACACTGTAAAATGTTCTATCAGACTGAGGTCAGTTATAACGTGGAAAAGAGTTTAACCAACCATCGAAGATTGTTTCGCAAAATGACCAATCAACGAAGGGTATTATCCTCTCTGCTTTCAGTTTAATACAATAAGTCTATTACGGTATCCCGTGCTGTAGGTTAAGTTTGCATCTCCTCTCCGTTCATTTAGACGTCGCTGGTTAGAGCTGCACAGCTGTTTGTTTGAATTGGGTTTAACGCCGTATTTGAGGCTATTTGACTCACATGACGACGTGCCAGCCCAATGGGCGAAGGAACCACCCTTGACAACAAACAAAGATAAGACAGGACCAAGACAGAACAAACGCAGGACGCAATTCAACATCACAAACACATCCGCTTTATATTGCCCCTTAGTTCCGATTGGACCAGGGCAACAGGAAACTCCCTCCCATACCTCTTCTCAAACAAGCTAACACCTCGATAAGCTCGTCCAGGCTCACTTGGTCTTGCTTTGGTCAACTCTTCTCAAACAAGCTAATACTTAGCTTAGCTCGTCCAGGCTCACTTGGTCTTGAGCAATTAGCACCCATAGCTCCCGTTGTGGGATACAGGTAACTCTTTCGGACTCGCCTGGTCTGGAGAAGCAATATCTATGGCTTCCTTATTTTCCTTGAAAATCCTCCCTCAGACTTGTCGTTTAAAGAGTAGTTAGTATTATGTTGTGGCGATATACCAATCCGATGAACCTTTTGGATTTATGCTATATGGGGCTACATTCTATGAAGGGTGTTTTGTTTTTCTATTATATTAACACCTGACTCCATATAGAGGTGTTAACATCAAATGACATGCTACTGACTAACCTCTGAAATATGACTCTATTTGCAGAATATTGAAGTAGACAAACAGTTCAAATTAGCAGAAAGCGAGCTTTTAAATTCAAGGAGTGTTGTTGTTATTCATGGTAAATTATTGGGCGATTATGTCATCAGAGGGCCAAATAAAAAGAATAGCGGTAAGTTAAAGAAACAGTTTGGGGGTCTTGAAATGTTGACAAGGGGAGGTCATTAAATTATTGAAAGACAGTGCTCTCTCGTCACAACTTACCTGGTAGTGCTGCTTTGAAAAGCCGCTTTCTCTCGTCACAACTTTCATGATAGTGGTGCTTTGAAAGGCAATGCTCTCTCGTCACAACTTTCATGATAGTGGTGCTTTGAAAGGCAGTGCTCTCTCGTCACAACTTTCATGATAGTGGTGCTTTGAAGGCAGTGCTCTCTCGTCACAACTTTTGTGGTAGTGCTGCTTTGGAAGGCCATCATAGTCATTTATCCGTGGTGAATTCGAAGGTTCTAAAGAAAGCCACGATTTGTGACAGTTTTAATGCCAGCGGACTGCCCGCAATGCCTATAATTGTTGATATTTCGAGTCTTCCATATTGCGGGAAAAATGTATTCTACTATAATAAAAAGTCGCACAATATCTTCAAGTGGTCTTATACATACGTTTGTTCGTTTAACCCCTAAAATCATTGTCTATTCTACTCGTACCAAAGTAGAGAATACAAAGTTCAAGGCCTACATTCGTGGGGCTAGCCAAAAGAAAACATGCTTGACTTGAAGTGATTTCTTGGTATCCTCAAAATAACCTGTGTATCTTAATGCCCTCAAAAACCTAGCAGGAGAAACTGGTCTACGTGGGGGAAAACCTCCAGAAAATTGTCCAAATGTTTGCTCTATTCAGTAGGGCCTATAGTAATATTGGTGGTAGGTGTTGTTTTTGTTTGTTTGTTTTTTTACATATTTGTTTGATCTTTTTTCATCTACGTTTTATCCTAATGGAAATTGAAACAAACTGACTGGCGAGTTCATAATATCCAATTTTTGTCTCCCCCAGAACTGAAATTTGACGACAACGCCTCAATGTCTACGGATACAGATTTATCAGTGTTTAGTTAACGGTATGTATATCTACATTAAGTCTAATGTTATAGGCAGCGACTTAATATGGCTTGCACTGCAAATACTATAAATGTTTTGGGAGAACATGGCTAATTCTTCTAATATCCAAGCAACTCTCATATATAGAGGGTGTTTTTACCGTGTTTTTTTTTTATAAATCCGTACGTCATTTCATCGGTAACCAATTTAGGTCTAGTCACCCGTTTGTGCCTCATTATTTTTAATTCTTAAGTCACCGAAACAATAGTTGAACTACCTAGAGTATGAATGTCATAAATCAGCCAATCAGACATCAGGTGATTATTTGAAATTTTTGACCATTGACGTTCATGAACACTCTCTATATGTTTTTGTTGTGCAATCGATCTGGGCTATAATTGTTGTCACAATCGACGAAACCTAGCGAGATTCTCGTTACTGTGGATTTTGTCGGTAGTTTCATACACAAGTGGCTGTTTTTAATTGGTCACTCTTTCTGACGAAACAAACAATCAACCACAACAAGAGTCTAGGCCCTCGCCTATTTGTATACCATAGCATAGGAACAGGGTACCAGGTAATGGATACATGCAGCCGCTGGAAAATGGCCGATTCATTAATGACGCAACAATTCCCACAGTCACATCGTGATTTTATCAGCGACTGGAATTGAGTGCATATTGGAGACAATTTACGCGCAATGTCGCCTACTCGTTGCATGCACTAAAGTAATTCAAGCTTAAAATATTTTTTTTAAAATGACCTCAACAGATCTTTTTTCATAAATATTTGCATCAAAACAAAGGCAAAGAGGATAAACATTCCCTCCCCATCCCCATCGACTTATTACTTCGCTTCGGCATGATCTTCGGTGGGTAATGTGGGATAGACACATAGAGAAGACCGTTGTGAAACTCGACTAAAGAGTTGAGTCTTATAATTGAGGAGCTTTTGTCCCGTGGCCTAAAATCAATTAATTGGTATATTTCTCATATAACTGCATTCCAGTTGTGTAGAGAGGCGAAGTGTTCATCGTTAATAGTTAGAATAGATGAAACCCAAGACAGCGTGGTACATAGAGAAAATTCGCTAAGGATGATCCGTCTCAGAACATCTTAAAGAAAAGAACAATCAAATAAACTTATTTTCATTTTACATGCTCCCGGTATATTAATTAACTAATGACTATGTACTTTTCCGGGCAACTGATGAAGAAATAACAAAATAGTCTGGAAATAAACTACTTTATTGATTTTAATTAAGAAGCATCAGACGCTATACTATGCAAATCTGTCACATTTAAAAGTTAATGTGACACCTTGAATTTAACGCTTTGACAATAATCGTTCTTCCACGGAATATCTTGACATCAGTTGTTCTTCCACGGGATATCTTTACGTCAGTCGTTCTTCCACGGGATATCTTTACGTCAGGCATTCTTCCACGGGACATCTTGACGTCAGTCGTTCTTCCACGGGATATGTTTACGTCAGGCATTCTTCCACGGGATATCTTGACGTCAGTCGTTCTTCAAAATATTTGATAGATTTAATTTCATATGGCTACAGAATGCGCAAACTTAATTCAGGAATATATTGTGTTCTGAAACCAAAGCAAATCAACAGTGTGAAATCTCTACACTATGTTTATCAGTTGACAGGATCGTACGATGTCCTAGGTTATGTGCACAGTACGTCACGTTTCAACAGTGTCAATAATTCTCACACAACATTATTTGTAAACGGACAAAACTATTTACAAATGCTACTTTGTTTCTAGTTTAAGTTTATAAATGTACAAATCCATAACCGACACAAAGTAAAATATAAACAATGTTTCTATAAGCAACATGTTACGTGAAGTTTATCGTCGTGTCCTAAAACTATACGACGTACTGGTAACTTGTAGCTGCTTTTTGTATCTATTTTTATGTGTGTACATTATGACCAGTTCAGTTGGTCAGTAATAAATATATATTTTTTGTAAAAAGCCGACGCATGTAGGATACAATTTCTATGTACTTGTCCAAATAATTGATGTTAATCGCTTATATAAACATTATTTCTCAACACTAAACCATTCGTGGAACATTCGTACACGTTACTTGCTATGGAATCAACACGGTATCGAGGAATAAATCCACAAATGTTGCTTTCTATGGTAGGCCAAGTGCGTCTGAAGTCGACACTATCTTACGTGAGTATTTAAAATGACTAGGTGTTTAACGAGCCAATCAAATCGCCTGATTTAAAAGAAAACCACGTTACAATTTTTGTCAGTTTTTGTTATCTTATGAGACCTAGATGGAAATGCACGCGTCAGAAAGTTTTTGTCATGTATGGTGTTCAAAATGACGTGTCCTCGAATTATTTGATGTGTAAGATTAGGTTTTTGTCTAGTCCGAAGGGCTCAGACGATAGTTTTTGAGTTATTCTCTGATGGGTTGTTTTCGCAGTCAGGCATTATCAAAAACAAAACGTCGGGGCCACTCGGACTAGTTTTTGTCATGTAGCCTACCACATCGGAAACCTGTCGTTAACCACTCTGGTGAGCGTTAAATGTGCAGGAAAGTATTAATCCTGCCCGGTGATTGGCTGGTTAAGAACGACACGTTTCCGTTTGTCTTCCAGGCGTTTTCTGTGTACTTTGATACATGACCGAT
The DNA here is from genome assembly GCA_030265115.1 of Mopalia vespertina. NCBI lineage: Eukaryota > Metazoa > Mollusca > Polyplacophora > Chitonida > Mopaliidae > Mopalia > Mopalia vespertina. Next base: position 19,328 of record JAQQZZ010114746.1, on the reverse strand, counting down.
ATCTGACGATTCCATTGTGCTTTATTACATGAAGAAGACCTAATCTTACCCGTCATTTGGAGCAACATACATGACAAAAAATGTCTGACGCGTGCATTTTGACCAAGGTCACGTAAGATAACGTGAGACAAAAAATTTTATCCTGATATAGTCAGTTAAAAAATTTTTTTTCTTTGAAATCAGGCGATTTAATTTGGTGATTAAACACCTAATCATTTTTAAACACTCACGTAATATAGTGTAGTCCTATGGCGCACTTGGCCCACCATATAATAATAAACTTTATTTAAACACATGTATATTATTTAAAGACATATATATCTGTTGATAGTATGAACGGGTTGTATATTATGCTCGTATTGACCTCTGTTATCGGTTCCACGACCCGGAACATGGATTCATAACAATATCATGGTTGTATTACTGATCTCTTATAGGATGCTGAATGGAGAACTCGGAAAAAACTATTGAGGCAGAACAAGATGTGTCTTTATTCACAAGAATAGTGCAATATATTAAATTTAATGTAACGATTTTAACAATATTAAAAATAATGTGAACAATAGTAAAATGTTTTCTTGCTTTAATGTGTTGAATATGTGGAATCGTTGCCTGGTATCAAACCGACAAAGTCATTCAATTATCCAACATTGGACCAAAACGTAAAATCAACCCGCAACATATTTCAGTTTATTTCCTCATAGAAGTACTCTCCATATTATAGATACTGAAAATGACTCTTCCTCTAGGACAGTCAGTATACTATAAAAAATAGGGGACTATGGGTCATATGGCTGTCTATGGACTGTAGTCAATCCTCCTCAAAAGCTTCCATAGATCCCAGTTAAGCTTGGGCTTATAAAACGTTTAGTGAGTGAGTTTAGTTCCTAAATTGTCACGAACCTCTCAGCCTCATGCGTTATTTGTTAAATATGATATGAAGAAAGAATCAGTATAACCCTCACAAATGATTCCGATAAGATTATGTCCAAAATCCTCAAGGATATTTCTATGGAATCCTATAAGATTGTATAATTACCCTATAGGATCCTTTAAGATTTGTCTGTAAAGGAAGACATCAGAGAGAGGGAGTCTTTTTTTGGTATCGTCTTATGATATAGAATTGAGGACGTCTGAGGCGTGTGTTATAAGATACCAAGCAACGGGAGTTGCTGTAGCATATCGGATTGGCCAAGGGAGTCTGTGAGTATCGTTGAAGATATCGAACTGAGGGAGTCTGGAGCGTATCCGTTGTATGATATGGAACTGAGGGAGTCTGGTGCGTATCCGTTGTATGGTATGGAACTGAGGGAGTCTGGGGCGTATCCGTTGTACGATATGGAACTGAGGGAGTCTGGGGGCGTATCCGTTGTATGATCTGGAACTGAGGGAATCTGGTGCGTATCCGTTGTATAGTATGGAACTGAGGGAGTCTGGGGGCGTATCCGTTGTACGATATGGAACTGAGGGAGTCTGGTGCGTATACTCATGAGATTTTAGTGAGAGGGAGTCTGGAAATGTTGTTAACCAGAGGTAGCCAGAAAAGTATCGTTTTAGGATATCAAACTGTAGGAGTGTCATTATATGATGTCTAATTGCGGACCAATTGTACACAATAAGGACATTATGAGAGTGGCAATCATGACCACCACGAAGAGGATCTTGTCAATTTTCTCCGCCAGATTCCTCCAGTCTTTGGCTATCAGCGTGTGCTCTTTCTTTGCTGCAAAATGTGCGCGGATAGCCATCAAGTTCTCACTGATATTCTTTATAAGCGGATCCCCCTGTACCTTCATCGGGGGATAGGGCTTCTGAGTGTCCAGTGACCAGATTGACAAGGGTTCTTTCTCTTGAGTTCCAGTTTGCGGCTTCTCGCTGAATCCTTCAGACTGTGTGTAGGCGCGAATAGTGTCCTTAAACAAACGAGATGTTTATCGCATCAAAAACAGAAAATGTCACTGAAATTATCATCAAAATGCCCCCCCTCCCCCCGCACACATACACACCACAGCCGTATGCTTTAAAAATTGATGACAATTTTGACAATTTAGTGCTAATGTAAGGCGAATGACTTTTCAAAGAAGTGTTGCGTGTATTATCGCCCCTTAATGTAGATTTGAATACAATTTAATTTAATATGTAATTCTGTTTGTACCTTGCCCGAAAGATCCTCGTACACGTACTGGCTACTGTTCCCACCAGTGCTCCAGTACTTTGTCGGGAACAATAGTTTCTTTATCCAGAGCGGAGGTCGTCGACTCGTGCTACCTTTATGTACCATGATAACACACACATGGAGGGCAACCATCAGAGCCACCAGCAAGATACACGAGCAGAAAAACATAGCTGTAAAGATAATTCATCAAAGGTGTGGTACAAAGCCGGCTTCCAAACCGGAAGATAAATCATCAAAGGTGTGGTACAAAGCCGGCTTCCAAACCGGAAGATAAATCATCAAAAGTGTGATACAAAGCCGGTTTGTAAACCGGAAGATAAATCATTAAAGGTGTGGTACAAAACCGGTTTCTAAACCGGAAGATAAATCATCAAAGGTGTGGTACATAGCCGGCTTCCAAACCGGAAGATTTCATGACAGTGATTGCTGATGCAATGTGTATGTGATCAGGGCAGCTGTATGAGAGATCAGGGCAGCTGTATGTGTGATTAGGGCAGCTGTATGTGTGATTAGGGCAGCTGTGTATGTTATCAGGGCAACTGTATGTGTGATCAGGGCAGCTGTATGTGTGGTGATCAGGGCAGCTGTATGTGTGAACACGGCATCTGTATGTGTGGTCAGGACAGCTGTGTGTGTGATCAGGGCATCTGTGTATGTGTGATCAGAGCAGCTGTATGTGTGATCAGGGCATCTGTATGTGTGGTCAGGACAGCTGTATGTGTGATCAGGGCAGCTGTATATGTGTGATCAGGGCAGCTGTATGTGTGATCGGGGCAGCTGGGTGTGTGATCCGGGCAGCTGTGTATGTGATCAGGGCATCTGTGTGTTCAGGGCAGCTGTATGTGTGATCAGGGCAGCTGTGTAAATTGGAAGTCTCTCTCCTTTCCCAGTTTTCCCATTAACACCGACAATGCAAAGAATTCATATTTGTGAAATAACCTAGATGGGGTACGACCTTAAAAACCAAGGATCCAAAAATAGTGTATGTAGGCTAATCCCCTTTCTACCACCATGTATTACGTTATTTCAATTAACACGGCGTGTTATATAGTGTAAGTTGTATGGTGACAGTTTTACAACTATTAATCTGATCTTACCAATAATGGGCATGTTTGTAGATTGAGGCGGAAGCCGCTCGGCAACAAGCAACTGAAGGACGACCAACGAGAGAAGATTCGTTACGGTTAGGGCTAGTTTGTCTCCTATATCTACAGGAATCAGGAAACCAAGCACCGTGACCACAATAATCACAATGAAAGGCACCACCAGGAAGAGAAAGTGAAAGTTGGCATAACGTTCTAGCATGAGATGGAAGTCAATGTACGGATACGTGGATAGAGCCCCCAATTCGTGACGAGTCGCCGGGGCATCAGTCAACCGCCATTCTCCGTTCTCCTCGAAAAACACCACCTGAGCGTGAGGATTAAGGTTAATGATATCTATGGCTTTGATGTCATAGGCCCAGAAACCAAATCTGAGGGGGCAGATCTGAGAATCGAAAGGGAAACGCCTGATATTCAAAGCACATGCTGATTTCATGACTGTAGCGAAATACCAGCCCACGTCTCCATATTTAGTTACAGTAACCTTGTTGCCTTCAGGGATCGCCAGGCCAGTCTGGTCAACACTAGATAAGGAGAAGAAAAGCAAAAAAGATTGTTTTAGAAGGCTGTGTGTCTATTTACCTGTCAATAAAATCTATTAATTTCTGTGACCGTGACAGGTAGCTATAGGGCATGTCTCTTTTGACAGTTCATTCTCCAGTTTCTGACTAGTTTTTTTCTATTTGTTTACCTTTGAAAACCAAACGCTGGAACATATCAAAAGGGACGTGGACTGATCAGGGCAGGATAATAAGCTGTTTAGCGTTAATCACGTGACCAGTTTGAAAGCTTTATAACGTTAATCATCACATGAACAGTTTGAAAGTTTTATAGCGTTAATCATCACATGAACAGTTTGAAAGCTTTATAGCGTTAATCTTGACGTGGCCAGTTTGTAGCTGTATAACATTAATCATCACATGAACAGTTTGGAAGCTGGAAAGTTTGAAGAGCTTTTCTTTTCCCGCCATTCAACAGTTATTTTAATGAGTAAGAAGGGAAACGCAATGCTGGGCTGTCCATCTGCTTAGCTTTCAAAATCAAAATCTGGAAGGTTAATTGTCAGACGCGACAGGAACCATTATGAATTAAACGTTGAGTTTGGCTTTCTAGATTTCCACACATCCCTGTGGGGATCCAGCCACAACTTTCACTCTAGATTTCCACACATCCCTGTGGGGATCCAGCTACAACTGTCACTCTAGATTTCCACACATCCCTGTGGGGATCCAACCACAACTCTCACTCTAGATTTCCACACATCCCTGTGGGGATCCAGCCACAACTCTCACTCTAGATTCCCATACATCCCTGTGGGTATCCAGTCACAACTCTCACTATAGATTTCCACACATCGCTGTGGGGATCCAGTCACAACTCTCACTCTAGATTTCCACACATCACTGTGGGGATCCAGCCACAACCCTCAGTCTAGATTTCCACACATCCCTGTCGGGATCCAGCCACAACCCTCACTCTATATTTCCACACATACCTGTGGGGATCCAGCCACAACTATCACTCTAGATTTCCCCACATCCCTGTGAAGATTCAGTCACAACTCTCACTCTAGATTTCCACACATCCCTGTGGGGATCCAGTCACATCTCTCACTCTAGATTTCCACACATCCCTGTGGGGATCCAGCCACAACTCTCACTCTAGATTTCCACACATCCCTGTGGGGATCCAGTCACAACGCTCGCTCTAGATTTCCACACATCCCTGTGGGGATCCAGCCACATCCCTCACTCTAGATTTCCACACATCCATGTGGGTATTCAGTCACAACTCTCACTCTAGATTTCCACACATCCCTGTGGGGATCCAGTCACAACTCTCACTCTAGATTTCCACACATCCCTGTGGGGATCCAGTCACAACTATCAGACTTGATTTCCACACATCTCTGTGTGGATCCAGTCACAACTCTCACTCTAGATTTCCACACATCCCTGTGGAGATTCAGTCAAAACTCTCACTCTAGATTTCCACACATCCCTGTGGGGATTCAGTCACAACTCTCACTCTAGATGTCCACACATCCCTGTGGAGATCCAGTCACAGCTCACTCTAGATTTCCCCACATCCATGTGAGGATCCAGCCACAACTCTCAGACTTGATTTCCAAACATCCCAGTGTGGATCCAGTCGCAACTCTCACTCTAGATTTTCACACATCCCTGTGGGATTCAGTGACAACTCTCACTCTAGATTTCCACACATCCCTGTGGGGATCCAGTCACAACTCTCACTCTAGATTTCCACACATTCCTGTGGGGATCCAGCAACAACTCTCTCTCTTGATTTCCACACATCCATGTGTGGGTCCAGTCACAACTCTCACTCTAGATTTCCACACATCCCTGTGGGGATCCAGCCACAACTCTCACTCTAGATTTCTAAACATCCCTGTGGGGATCCAGCCACAACTCTCACTCTAGATTTCCACACATCCCTGTTGGGATCCAGTCGCAACTCTCACTCTAGATTTCCACACATCCCTGTGGGGATTCAGTCATAATTCTCACTCTAGATTTCCACACATCCCTGTGGAGATCCAGTCACAACTCTCACTCTTATTTCCACACATCACTGCCAGTCACAACTCTCACTTTTGAACATCACGTTTCCGTTTTACTTGACATTTATTAAAATAAACATTTATTCAGGACAGATTAATAAATAATGAAAAAACACACCTGTTATAGAGCGTTATATCAGGTGTCCAAATGCGTTCACGGTTGATGGCAAAATGCTCGATCCCTCCATAGTCAGAGGCATTCCAACGCAAGAAGTCGTCATTCCAAAACTAAAATTAAAATATAAATTTAACATGGCTAAAATATCCACCTCAGGTTCGTTAAAGCTAATCGACTTACAGACTGGGTCCGTTGTAACATAAGTTTGACTTCTGGCTGGTACATCAACACTGTATAGATCCACTTTGACATTTGATTATATAAACTAGATATCAACTCACCATTCTGATCCACACAAAGGTCACAAGCACCTGGTCTCTCTCGTTCTGGAATAAATACGGAGACTTTGGTCAGCACAACACCTTCTGTTACTCCGGAGCTCGAGAATACATGCATTTTCTAACGTAAATTTCATTAAGTTTATAAATCGGTGATACCCCTACATCAGCAAATAGCACATCTCACACTGCATTGGCTTAAAGTATATGATAATCACCAATTACAACGTTGCCTGCCCATAACACTTCCAAGAAACTATAAGAAACTGAAGGTGTATCGGTGTTTAAACTCAAGGTGTTAATAATTACATTGAATTTAGATTGTTGTAGATTTTAGATTAAACGCATATGCCTTTATTTGCATTGAAATTCTTTGTTCTGCTTTGAGCCTAGTTAACTCAGGCGGTCAGAGCGTTGACCCTGCTAACAAGAGACCCAAGTTCGAATCCAGGTGGAGGATTAAACATTCAAAAATATATTGCTGTGCATGAATTGTATTAAAGACGTGAACGTGATATAACTTCAGATAATACATAACAGATAATACATAACAGATAATACATAACAGATAATACATAACAGATAATACATAACAGATAATACATATCAGATAATACATAACAGATAATACATAACAGATAATACATAACAGATAATACATAACAGCTACATTTTCCACCATGGTCTTCGCCTATATCTAACTAAGCAACATAATAATTCTCGTTGAATAGTGTAATCTATAATTTGCGGACTTACTAGTTTCAGTATTTTGTTGATGGTTATATCAATGGTAACTAGGAGCGATTCACTGTGGTTAGCCCGAGGCCTCATGTCGGTATCATACCCATCCAGGAGATGTGTCAATAACCTGTAGCCGTTTGTCTCTCTACCGATAAGGGTATTACGATAAACCGTCGTCTCATTACCACTCGAAGCTGAAACAGTATAGAGACTGGTCTGCTTGCTGTGAAATAACATTCCTCGCTTTATCTCACCTCCAGAGTTTCAAATTAATACCAAACAGAAATAATGTTGAGTCAGTAAAGTCGTATTCTTTACGAGATTGTCGCGTTAACCCAGGCCAGTCACATTTTATACAATGTTAACATGGTTAGAGCCTACTTTCTTCAATGTTTACACGGATTTCTAACCAAAAAGGAATAACCCTGATTTTCAAACGCATTTTCTTCAATGTTTACACGGATTTAGGACCAAAAAGGAATAACCCTGAATTTCAAACGTATTTTCTTCAATGTTTACACGGATTTTAACCAAAAAAGGAATAACCCTGAATTTCAAACCCATTTATTCAATGTTCACACGGATTTCTAACCAAAAAGGAAAAACCCTGAATTTCAAACGCATTTTTTTCAATGTTTACACGAATTTCTGACCAAAAAGGAATAACCCTGAATTCCAAACGCATTTTCTTCAATATTTACACGGATTTCTAACCAAAAAGGAAATAACCCTGAATTTGAAACGCATTTTCCTCAATGTTTACACGGATTTATGACCAAAACGGAATAACCCTGAATTCCAAACGTATTTTCTTCAATGTTTACACGGATTTCTAACCAAAAAGGAATAACCCTGAATTTCAAACGCATTTTTTTCAATCTTTACACGGATTTCTGACCAAAAAGAAATAACCCTGAATGTCAAACGCATTTCCTTCAATGTTTATACGGATTTCTAACCAAAAAGAATAAATCTGAATTTCAAAAACAAAAACACATAACCCTGAATTTCAAAGGCATTTTCTTCAATGTTTACACGGATTGCTGACCAAAAAAGAATAAACCTGAATGTCAAACGCATTTTCTTCAATGTTTATACGGATTGCTGACCAAAAAGGAATAACCCGGAATTTCAAAGGCATTTTTTAAATGTTTACACGGATTTCTAACCAAAAAGGAAAAACCCTGAATTTCAAACGCATTTTCTTCAATGTTAACACCGATTTCTGACCCAAAACGAATAAACCTGAATTTCAAACGCATTTTCTTCAATGTTTACACGGATTTCTGACCAAAAAGAAATAAACCTGAATTTCAATCGTATTTTTTCAATCTTTACACGGATATCTGACCAAAAAGGAATAACCCTGAATTTCAAATGCATTTTCTTCAATGTTTACACGGATTTCTCTGTTAACACTTTAAGCTGTCCCATAAAATTTAAATGCATTATCCTTGCTTTATTGCATATTATTTAAGTGCACTTACCCATGGTGTGTCCAATCAATAAGACTTTGACCATCCATGCTAACACACCGCGCATCACCTGTGTCCGGAGTACCATCTTCTCCAGCGAGGCTCTCTGTGAAATATGACAGTGTCTTCGTGATGGCCACTTTTTGTCATTGCTTCAAGTGATCGACAACAAAAGTGTAGTTCTGTGTACTGCGATTAATTTTTAATAAAAGAGAATAACACTTCAGGAAATCAGTTATTAGCAAATTGACCTGGGGCTGTTTTGTTCTTCCAACTACATCTTCTAATGGACAATAAAATTACGTATGTCTGTTTGACATCATGTATATATAGTTTTCCGGCGCAGAGGAACATGGTCCCTGTACATTACACGTGCCAGTTACAATGCTTTTAAAACATGTGCAAATTTTAAATCATCACCTTTTAAATGAATCAAAACATTCTGACACGCAGGCACAAAATATAACTTTTAAAATGCACAAAATATAAAGTCAGCAGTTCCAAGGGACAAAGTAGGCCCTACGCCTGTACACCCACAGCCTGCTAATTAATCTCTGACAATCCATCAAAGGTTGGGTGATTCTGGTTGACCTTACCCCGCCCAGCATTAACAAACTACGAAACTATAGAATATGCTTGCTTTTCACCGATTTAATGCAATATCGTGAAAATGTGACAATTTAGAGCATGCAAACATATCAATGTTAAGACAATATACTTTACTGAACGTATGTGTTGTTTTTTTTAAATTGACTCACTATTAATTCAAGTTGCGAGAACCTAATATTCCTTGTAGAATATAGATGAGCACCAAATCAGCACAGGATACAATATAACGTAGAATGATGTGTCAATATTGGGAACTGGAAACGATTTAGCCGGTAAGAAAATCAAGAACGCCGTCCACATAAGACCAAACAATCCACCCTAGACATTGATCAGGGAGTCGAGGTACCTAAATATGTACTACTGGTTTATCGCTATTATTATCGTCAAATATTTGTGTCTACATAATCGTTACCTTCCGGTCGCCATTAATTGTCACAAAACTGTGCTCGAGCAAGAGATTTTGGACAGCTACGTTTAAAGCTGAGTGACAAAAAATGGCTATCTATCAACACCATTTGTATGCAAGCGGCAAAACAACACGCCATCTTTATGTTCGAATATGGGCAGTACTTCCCTGCGCTTGTATAAACTGAATAGAAATGTAATATTTTCCATTAAGACGGCACTGTTTTAATTTGTGAACAAACTTAATAAGTACTACGTAAAATCCTAACAACCCGACTTTCTTGATACAGATTTTGGGGGACGATGTCTCTTGAAATAAAAATAAGAAGGAAAATAAAGCTTGGTCGCATCCACCATCCACAAGACAGAAATGTGTTTCGCTTTTCAGATTATTTAAACAACAAAACGAATATATGTATTAAGGTACAGGTACACGGACAAAGGGTAACGAAATGGTTTGTTTTTGCCTCCACTCGGATTCGAATCAGAACTGTGGATACCAGGACCAGTGCTCTAACTGACTGAGCTACCAGGACCAGTGCTCTAACTGTTAGAGCTACCAAGACCAGTGCTCTAACTGTTAGAGCTACCAGGACCAGTGCTCTAACTGTTAGATCTACAAAGACCAGTGCTCTAACTGTTAGAGCTACCAGGACCAGTGCTCTAACTGTTAGAGCTACCAGGACCAGTGCTCTAACTGACTGAGCTACCAGGCCAGTGCTCTAACTGTTAGAGCTACCAGGACCAGTGCTCTATTATTAGAGCTACCAAGACCAGTGCTCTAACTGTCTGAGCTACCCGGACCAGTGTTCTAACTGACTTTGCTACCAAGACCAGTGCTCTAACTGACTGAGCTATCAGGACCAGTGCTCTAACTGTTAGAGCTACCAAGACCAGTGCTCTATCTGTCTGAGCTACCAGGACGAGTGCTCTAACGGTCGCAGCTACCAGGACCAGTGCTCTAACTGACAGAGCTATCAGGACCAGTGCTGTACCTGTCTGAGCTACAAAGACCAGTGCTCTAACTGATTGAGCTACCAGGACCAGTGCTCTATCTGACTGAGCTACCAGGACCAGTGCTCTAACTGTTAGAGCTACCAGGACCAGTGCTCTAACTGACTGAGCTACCAGGACCAGCGCTGTAACTGACTGAGCTACCAGGACCAGTGCTCTAACTGTTAGAGCTACAAAGACTAGTGCTCTAATTGTCTGAGCTCCCAGGACCAGTGAGTGCTTTAACTGTCTGAGCTACCAGGACCAGTGCTCTAAGTGACTGAGCTACCAGGACCAGTGCTCTAACTGTCTGACCTACAAAGACCAATGCTCTAACTGATTGAGCTACCTTTACCAGTGCTCTAACTGACTGAACTACCAGGACCAGTGCTCTAACTGACTGAGCTACCAGGACCAGTGCTGTAACTGACTGAGCTACCAGGACCAGTGCT
>JAQQZZ010114735.1:0-15073 GCA_030265115.1 Mopalia vespertina | reverse complement strand
GTGGCTGGTATCTGGAGTAAATGTGGCTGGTAACTGGAGTAAATGTGGCGGGTAACTGGAGTAAATGTGGCTGATACAGTAACTGGAGTAAATGTGGCTGGTAACTGGAGTAAATGTGGCTGATACAGTAACTGGAGTAAATGTGGCTGGTAACTGTTTCATTCACCCTTTGGGCTGGCACACACCCAGTGAAATAAGAACTCTGTAAAACGCCAATCAAACAAACTAATCCTGGTACAAGGGTAAATGGTGGAGGGAACTGTTGACTGATATGTCTAGGATGCAAAAATTATAACTGCTCATATGTGACAAAATGCCACCAGTAGGGATAAAGAAATTGTTTTATGTAACGTATAAATTATTAGATTTTATGAATATATTCATGTTTCCAGTTTGTTTTGTTATTTTCAGGATGTAGATTATGTGTGTATTTCAGACAACTACTGGTTAGGAAAAAACAAACCGTGTATCACATATGGACTTAGGTAAGAGAAAGTTGGTAATTAATTTTGCTATCATTTGTTTATTATTTTATTTCTGCAACAATGAACAGTGTTAAACTGTAATCAAACAAACAAGCCCACGGCCGTGGCGATGTACCATTCACAGGATCGAGTCTGCCTGTCGACCATCAGGTATATGAGTGAGTCACAAGATGTGGCTCCGGCAATTGCAGGGGTGGTTTTTACAAGGTATCCTCACAGTTTTCCACTGTAATAAGGCAAGGAGCAGTGTGAAGTGGACAATCCTTTGTCATATAAGTGAAATACCCTTGAGTAGGACGTTAAACCCCAATCAAACAAACACACAATCAAACAAACAAAATAATCTTTCAGGCAGTGGCCTATAACAGTATCATTGTCAAATGACTGTAGCATAACTAGAAAAAAACAAAATTCACATATTAACGTAAGCTTGTAACTGTGTCGTCTTTCTGTGTTGGCTTATCTTTCTTGCAGTATAAATTTTGTGTTTTCAGGGGAATTTGCTACTTCTTCGCTGAGGTGGAATGTTCAACCAAAGATTTACACTCTGGAGTATTTGGGGGAACAGTGTAAGTAGAAACATGCCGCTCAAAACTAAGGTTAAGTGAATTACATAATATTCCCCAAAATAGCTTGTTATTCATATGAAAAATAGTGGAATTATTAGTCTTATTTAACTGTTAAAGAATAACTGACAAAGTTAAAATGTTGTGATATCAAACAGGATTAATCTCTTATTTAACCGATATTGGCACTTTTTAAAATTAAAAGAAACGGAGAGAGAGTATTAAAGTCTGCTGAAGAATAATGACTTTACTTTAGTAAACTTACATTTTCTACAGCCATTCTTACTATCATTATAACCCTGTTTATTTCAGACATGAAGCTATGTCTGACCTCATGTACTTGATGAACAATCTTGTGGATGTGAATGGAAAAATTTTAATTCCTGGGATAATGGACACTGTCGCAGAACTGACGGACACAGAGATGAAGCTTTATGAAACCATGGACTTTAGTTTGGTAATTCTGTTAAAAAAACAATGCAAAAACTAAAATTTGATGTGGATTTTGTAACTATTAGTAAATAAATCCACTACCAAGAATGGATGCCAATCAAAGGTGTCGACCAAATTATGAGAATAACAACTGAACCATATTGGTATGTGAGTTCTCCAACTGATGTGATCGTTAGAGCAGTTCTCCTGTAATTGAGGGATGGAAAGAAGTGTATAGCTTTAAAACATGTTTGAGAGTGTCCATGGTGGGTGTTTCCTGTGCCCTGCATGCCTGTGGTTTGGTGGTTAGCGGGTCAGCCTACTAATCCTACTTCAATGTACATACTGGTGAAGTCCCTCTGTCACCCATAGGTGTATGAGTGAGCCACATGATATGGCTCCAGGAATCACAGGGGTTGACTTTTACTAGGTTTCCTTTGTCTAGATTGTGAAATGGACAATCCCTTCATTCCCTTGTCATACAAGACAGACAACACAAATAATCGCCTTAATGTTGTTGTGACATTTAGCGATATGAATTTTAACTAATATTCAGCTGGACAAGGGCTAATGTACATTAAACTTTTTAGGAAGAGACCTACAATTGTTAAGATGACAAAGAATTAATTTGGAGTTATTAGATGTATAATATGTAAAATATATCATTGAAATTGTGTTATAAATGTTTATTACAGGATGAGTATAAGAATGATGTTGGTGTAAAGAAACTGATTCACAGTAAGAAGGAGGATGCTTTGATGAGCAGGTGGAGGTATCCTTCTCTCTCCATACACGGTAATAACTAGCTTCTAACGAATTAGGAATTGGGGATTTTCTGGCAAAAAGATTTGAATCCAATGTTTCTGAGCATTACATAACATGGTTTTTAATGGGGACCTTTCTCTAGGTTTAGATTATGTTTAATCCTGGAAATTATTAAGAACTGAAAATTAATGACAATCAAACCAAAAATAATAATTTAAAATTTTGACTCTTGCTCTCAGTGATGATCCAAAAGAATAAAGCCTACTGCCTGTTTAAAGGTTACAATGTAACAATTATATAGGTAATTATATGGTCTTCATTCTCCAACAGAGCATAATAATCCATATTTCACAGTTGTGTGAGTGACTATTTACAGTTCATTTCCGTCATATTTGTAAAGTATATTTGAGCATGAATTAAACACCAATCAACCAATCAATCAACTGGCAAATTGAGCTGGCATGCCATCATATGCATACAAAACCTTGAGTACGGCGTTAAACTCAAATTAAAAAAAACAAACAATTGTTTAGGAAGGTTACAATCTTTGGTTGTGGGCATATTCTGCTAACAAACCAGCCGTTAAGGATCTAATGAATGACATGTTTTGTATTGTTTGCAGGTGTTGAAGGTGCGTTTAGTGGGACAGGTGCTAAAACTGTGATTCCTCGTAAAGTGATAGGCAAATTCTCTATACGTCTGGTACCAAACCAAGAGCCAGCTGAGATTGAGAAACTGGTTAAGGCTCATCTGGAGAAACTACACTCCGAAAGAGGAACACCCAACAAGGCCAAGTAAGACTGTTTCTATCCAATGACTGATATCGTGGATTACACTTAAAATAAAGAAAATGGGGACAAACAAAGAACCTATCAAATCTATAGATTTTCTGTGTTACCCTGTTATATTTAAATGTTGGAAATTAACAAGAAAATAAAGGGAACGGCAATATGCTAGCTTTTATTTTTAATTTGGCTCTTTAAAAAGATGACCTGATTGTTTCTTATGGAGCCAGCTTTGTTCCATATCTGTCCAGTCCATGTACATTTTCCTTAACTTTGTTATTTTAGAGTATTCATGTTTCACGGCGGGAAACCCTGGTGCAGTGATTATAATCATCCACATTTTGAGGCAGGAAAGAGAGCTACAAAAATAGGTCTGTTTGAAACTAGCTTGGTTTACATCTGAATACAAATGAATAAATCAATGGAATTAAGCGAGAGGGGCAACTGCAGTGTGACCACATGTTTATGTTGCCCATTAACATTTTTTGGGTGGATAAAGGGAGCTTCCTGTTGCCCTGGTGCTCTAAGATCGTTGGAGCAACACAAAGCCAATCTGTTTGTGATATTTTTGTGTTGCATCTTGTTACTAAATTGTCCTGTCGTGTCATTGGTGGTGCCAATGACATTGGGTGTAGTCTCTATACCCATTCAACTGGTATGTCATCATATGAGTGAAATAACTTTAAGTCAGTGTGAATGTTTAAAACTGCATATTACCTAAATCAAACAAACACCAAAACACTTTTTTGGATTGTAGTAGAATCATTTAAATATAGTCTACTGATCCGACTCAGCTCACAAGTTTGAGTCTATGGACCTCCGGTATATGAGGGAGTCACGTGATGTGGCTCTGGCTATCACTGGGGTTTTTTTTTATGAGGTTCCCCCTTGATTTTCCACCATATTTAAGTGAGACACAGTGCGAAGTGGACAATCTGCCGTCATGTGAGTTAAGTAGATGAACCCTTGAGTATGAGGTTAAACCCCAATCAAACATCATTGGGCTTACACCAGTCATCTGAATGAAATAGCTTTGATGTAGAACCCTGATAAGTGTTTGTAGTATTTATTAACATTAGTTGTAATCATGTTGACAGTGCACGGAGTAGAACCTGACATGACCCGAGAAGGTGGTAGTATACCAGTGACCTTGACCTTTCAAGAGGCCACTGGGAAGAATGTGATGTTGTTACCGCTTGGAGCATGTGATGACGGAGCTCATTCACAGAATGAGAAGATGAACAAATCCAACTATATCAATGGAGTAAGATTCTGACCTCTGCATGCAATGTTCTATCTACTCATTGTTTGTTGTCTGTTGACCCTCAGGTATATGAGGGAGTCACAAGATGTGGCCCCGGCAATCGCGGGGGGTGGTTTTTACGAGGTTTCCTCCCAGTTTTCCACCGTATTAAGGCAAGGAGCAGTGTGAAGTGGACAATCTGTCATCATATAAGTGAAATACCCTTGAGTACGACGTTAAACCCCAATCAAACAAACAAACATTGTTTGTTGGTACAGATTGACTTTTCTTTCAACTACGCTTTTGGTCAGCTGTATATGATTAAGGGACTTCTGGTATTGACAGTTCTGTCAAGCCAAACTCCAAGAAAATCATTTAAAAGAATATTCTATGCCGTTGTCATTGTCATGGATGCAGAAATGGGGGAAGAGCATGAAACTACATGTAATCTAGTCTCTGTCAAGGATATTCTGTCGATGTTATTGGAAATAAAAAACAAAGGCTTTGGAATAACTAGTTCTAGAAACATTAAAATCTAAGTTATACGTTGCTATCTGTCTCTGTAATTTGAGATACAGTGAGACAGAACTCATTAGGCTAGAATGAGGGGTTTTTGTCAGGCTCAATTTTTATCATTAATAATGCTACTGATGTAACACCAGTGAACTTAAATTTAGTAATAAGCAAAACACCAGCAAATATAAACAAACTATCCGCATTAACTGCTGTACACTGGACACCTTTTCTCAATTAACTGCATGAAATGCATATAATGATATGATTTCTTTTTTCTTTTTCAGACCAAACTTTTGGGAGCATATATAGATGAAATGGGGAAGATATAAGGAGAACACCACAATTTTGGAACCAAATAACAAAATGTCTTGGCAAATATGTATATATTAATAAAAAATAAAAAATATAAAAGGTATATTTTTGCTCAGATATAACTTGTGATATTTTTTACAACTTGGTACCCATTTGTACAGAATATTATAAACCAAGATACCCAAAATACTGCAAACAGTATGAACTTGTATGCAACAATAAACAATTAGCATATTGAATTGTTCAAAACCTAAAGCATTTAACAGTTGTAAGTTGTAATTCTTTTGTACGGTCTCTTATACAATTTTGCTCACCATCAATAAAACTGAGTCTGCTGAAAAATATATTACATACAGTTTTTTCAAACCATATTTCTATTAAATGATTATGACAAAAATTAATGCTTGAAGTATTTTGTTGTTGTTGTTATGATTGGTCTTACTTGTTTGTACATGTATGTCCAACACCTTGTATCCTGCCATATTTTTTATAGATTTTCTGAATACTATTTATAACTTCTACGCAAAGTTTAACAAATATGTAATTTGTTTGAAATTTTAATTTTAGATTGTATTTGATGGTGAATACATTTGATATAGTTATCCAGACTATATCAAATTCTTTTTTGATATAGAAAAGGCAAAACAATAACGTTAAAAAAATCTCATTAATTTGATAAAACAGGCAATGTGCAGGTGTGCTGTTTTTGGCAACTTATACCAGAGCATAGACTTAATTTGTTTTTCACGCTAATAATAAAAGTATTTCTATGAATTTTAGAATTTTGCCTAGTACATTGTATTTTTGTTTCGCTTGCATATTTTTTCTTGCTTAAATAAAGTGCTTACATATATGTCTGTGTTGTTGTGTACAGAATCAGTAGTGCATTTGATAGTATATGACGGTACGGTATATGAAGAGATTAAAGCATCAAGCTAAATTCACAATAACAAGAAAACTAACTAAATCTGTTATGTCACAGTGGTGAATCTTATACAGTGTGCCTAGCCGATTATGTATGTTGAATGTAAAAACCATGAAGACATAAGAATATCTGCACGAGATGGCCACCAGATTGATCTTTTTCAGACCTCCTTTTTTTTCATACTCCTTTAAAACCGTTATCAATCGTTGCTCTCTCAAATGTTGAACAAGTGGAAAATAACAGCCACATCATATTATTATCTTTGATCTTCAGTGTCCATACCCATTGTTTTCAATAAAGGATCAAAGTTTTTGACATTTTAGATAGTAATATTTTGGGTCTGCATCGAATGTCATCACTCCTAATGTTCACTGTGCATTGATGACATTATAGATGTCAGAATATTGCTATCTAAAACATCTAGTTCCTTTGGTGTCCTCATAACCGTCCTGTTACCAAAGTGTGCCATGAAATGGGTATAAGTAGTGCTGAGCCACACACCGTGGGCCTTTGGTAGACAGTACATGTACCATTTTATGTGCCAATGGCTTAGTGGTTAACATGTGCCCTTACTAATCCTACTTCGATGAACTGTTCACAGGATCGAGTTGGCCTGTCAACCGTAGGTATATTAGTGAATCACATGATGAGGCTCTGTTAATTGCAGGGGTGGTTTGTATAAGGTTTCCTCTCGGTTTTCCATATCGTAATAAGGCAAGGAGCAGTGTGAAATGGACAATTCCTCTTCATATAAGTGAAATACCATTGAGTAAGACGTTAAAACCCAATCAACCAAACTGTTTTATGTATATTGGTTCCCGGCCACTGGCCTATGATTGGCTGAGAATATTAGCATCATGTATGTCCTGTCTTTACCATTAATAGTCTTTACTAGTGTACTCAGTTTTATTGCCTTATCTGGATGAATGAAGGGCAAATAATATCTGTTTGCGGTATGAGAATGTGCAATGACTGGTTTATGAATCCAATCAAATTGAGCATATGACATTTGGGTTTAAAAAAAAATTGGTCCCCTGTTCTGGTTGGCAGCCCGTCCAATACGAACCTTCAACCCAAAGTGGACATGTATAATAAAACTACACTGTTAATAACCTATGATTAATACATTTTTTAGGATACACTGTCAATAAATGAGTAACAGGACTTACTTAAATTTTGGACTGAATATATAATTGCAACATCAAATGGCAATTTACAGAGTTATCTCCCTGAAAGAGGATTCCGGTGCCTTAACAAGTGTATTGAATGGAAATAGCCACTTACAGAGCTGTCACTCTTGTTGTATTCATTATTTAATACAATAGCTTTAAAGCTAAACAATAAAAAATGGAATATTTGTGAAATATGATTACTGTAAAATGCTTAAAAAATCACCTAAAATTTCATCCGTATAACGGCTACTTTAAAAGTTATTTTAAGGACTTATAAATGGTTCCTGGGAGAAAGATTAAACATTTTTCAGTTAGAAAACATTAGGATTTGTCAGAAGACATAAATTTGTTTCCCAGGAACCAAACCTAGGTCTTTAAAATAACTTTTAAAGTAGCCATACTATGGTCGAAATTAGAGGTGATTTACAGTAACTGCTATTCCCTTCATTATTACCCTTCCAACTTCAGATTAAGGGATAAAGCCGGAGTGAACGCTTGGTGTGTAGATATGGAGTGTTAATCTACTTTCAACATCCATTGCCGCTAGTTAATATACAGATCTTAGGACTCTGGAATACTTTCAAAATATAGCATCATTGCTATTTATTAAGTTGGATTCCTTTTTGCATTATTTTATTGTAATATTTTTAAAACCTTATAGATGTTAAATGAACATGAAGGTGTATTGTTTGCTATTTTCGCTAAATATTTTAATCGGAGTTTCGTGAAATATTTCCCTTTTTTAAACCCCAAATATTATAGAAGGAAAGAAATACAACCACTTAACAATTGTAAATTTTGTGCTGAAGGTATATCATGGGTTGCTTGGACAGTTTGAAGCATCAGGTTACATACTTTTTCCCCTTTTCATTATTAATTTTATAACTTACTTTGGTGATTAAACCAAACCAAGATATATCATTTAACAGAATTGTTTAATTATTATTGAAAGATCAAGCAAAGGGTTAGGCATATACATTTTGTTTGTTTGTTTGATCGGGGTATAATGAATTAAGGTTATTTTACTTATAACAACACAATGGGTGAAGGAAATCACCCTCAACGCTATTGGCAACAAAGAAGGGCAATACAGCGACCTCAAACAGATCAGCATCCGGTTGCCATTAGCTCGAAGAGCATCAGGATGAATGGTAACCAGACATGGCCGTAACTACTTTTTGGTGTTTCGTTGACACTCAGTGGGTTGTTTAGTGCTTAACCCTGTTCATTCTCCACTACTAAATTTGAACTCCGTACTTTCTGGATTTCTCTTCTAAACAAGGCAAAAAACAAAAATGCAGAGAAATGATGTTTGGTTATATTTATTATTGTTGTTCTTATACAGAAATTTAAAACCATTTGTATCTTTAATTTAACCTCTAAGCCCATCATATATCAAAGAAAGAATTGATCAAGTCCTGTTTACAAAGTTTACAATAGCATCCTATGAATAATAAATTAGTGGGTTCGGAAACAGATCATTCACAGAGGCAAACAGAAGTAAAATATTGTAATATTTTAAAGTATAAATGCAAATCTTGGTTATCAAAACCGGTGTATTAAACACTTGACTGAATATCTGCTAGCCTTTATTAATAGGGGTTGGCACCTGTGACTACAAAGGGAGATAACTATGTAACTCCTGTAACTAGCAGTGCCACCTTTATCCTTGACAAACAATATAATTTAATTGAATATTGATAGGATGATATTGTCAGTATCTGAGATAGCATTGATAGGTACTGAGTAACTGATTTAGGTCCCTTTCTTTGCTCACGTTACAACCCCAATGACTAGGTTCAAACTACATGCCACTAAAAGATGCCGACATACCCTGCAAGTATTTTGTTCAAGTTCTATACTTAAAAATAAAATGACTAACTATTGCGGTCATCATTCTTTTAGTAAATTCAATTGCAATTGTTTTGATAAGAAAATCAATTTGAAGCTCATACTGACAACAAGTGACATAAAAACAACATCCTGAGTTAGATTCTGAATGAAAATGTAGTATTATTGAGAAGACGTGAACAGTGATTAAACATAAAACTATTACCATATTGACACAGGATTATACATACATCACAAGTGCATTTAAATATAAATGATGTGTAAGTTATAATAATCTTTAAAATTTACTAATGTTGAATAAAGAAAATTATAATAAAACTAGTTTTTGGCAAGAAATAAAGTTACAGCACAATTCTTGATTTAGTAACAAACTATTCACTTACATAATTAAATACTTATATAATGATGAGAAAGTAACAGTTCTTGGTGAAATATTCATAAACGATAAGAGAAAAACCGGGATTCTACCAAGGTAATGTGGAATGATTTACCATTAATATCAAATAAACTAAATCTTAGTAGTGTTAAATATATTATGCAGTCTGATAGGGAGCAAAATACTGGAAATAGCTGAATGGAGAAGACAACAGCTGCAGACTGTCAGCCAATCACCTGTTCAGTTGACGGATTTACAAACTTACTCTCGAAAGGGGTTAAACTATTTGTTTGGTGTTTTCCCCAATGATCAGACTAGTTTACATTTATGGGTTTACCTATAGATGTAATAAATATGTAAAAAGAAACAAAATTGAACATATGGCAGTGTGTGATGGACAATTCAGTCGTACTAAAGCATATCCCTTTAACAGAAATAGTCTCCCCTGGTGTTAATGTCGGTATTTTTATTCCGGAGTGTTCCAAACATATTTGTAATATACTTCTGTTTGGCTTTCTTGATTTATCAATTGATAAAACCAAAACTTTGATAGCCTGCATAAGTATGTTGTAGATACAGGGAGATTTGACAATGTTTAGTTATAACTCATAGTTTACAAGTATAATTTTATTGAACAAGTCTAAATACATATGTACTATATACCCAAATTACCGATGACTATTCTTTCAAATGTTTCTCTTTCAATTTACTCTTATAAATTTAAACATGTTTAGCTTATAACTTATGTAATCTTTTTTATGTTGAGGAGATCTCCTCATGGTTGTGGGTTAATCAATTGAAACATAACATTACATATTCCACAACAAATAACCTCAAATGGAAATTGACTGATGTCATAGAGTAAAATAGTTATTTGTCCAAAACTAATCTGTTCATTGTTCACCCTGAACTCAATGTTTAAATATTGCAAATAAAAGGATCTTCATATACATCATAACATGTATGCTCGATGCTCATGGCCGCCCTTCACAGTGTGGTAATACATAACATGTATGCTCGATGCTCATGGCCACCCTTCACAGTGTGGTAATACAACAACAACTTCTCTCAAGCAAACCTGGAATTGGCTAATGCTCTAGGTCATCTAAAGTATATATAAATGATAAATTATGCAATTTTACATCTTAATATAAACTTATTTTGAAACGTACAAACTGATGACCTATTGGTGACCAACATGTATCTTATACTAAACAAAATAGAATTGAAAAAGCTACCGCTCAAAACTGGATCATTAATTTGGGTAATTTAAGCAATTTGTTTATTTCCTTGATGTTTTACTCGTCTGGGTTAAATTACTCAAAACGAAGATAACTTGCTAGCAGAAGATAAATCACTTATCTAGGATTAGGCCTTTAGAACTTTGAGGGACGTAATCTAATCCAGGCACTACATCTTATATACATGTAGCTTCCAGCAATTAGACCCTGTGATACTTAGCAAATCTTAGTTATCCTATATAATAAAATAATGCCACTCCAAGGCAACAAATGATGAGCTTTGGGTCATACCTGATCCTGTGCTTGCCAGCCAGGCCAAACACATCCTCTTTTGAATTAATATGTCTAAAATGTGATAGAACACATCATATTGATACTACATATATATGTCCCCAAATGTATTGAATGACTGGTGTTTAATGCAGTACCCAGAGGAGTTTCCTTTATATGACAGTTGTGTAACCAACAGCAATTACCACACAACACAACCATAAAATGTGCATGTTGTTTCACTTGGGGTTTAGCATCATACTCAAGTTATATGAGGCTGATTGTCCATTTCATACTGTTCCTTGCTTAAATATGGCGGAAAACTCATAAAAACCAGCCCCACAATTGCCTAAACATCATCCTGCGACTCCCTCATATATCACTCATATGGTCAGCCATGGCTGCAAGCCAATAAAATGTTAACTGTTCTGCGCTGTTGGAAAATGAATGTTCCTTAAGTAAAGCAAAATGTCTATACTTAAAACTTACTTCGTACTCAAGGGTATTTCACTTATATGGCGGATTGTCCACTTCACACGGCTCCTTGCCTTTTACAGTGGAATACCGAGAGGAAACCACCCCTGCGGTTGGCGGCGCCACATCATCTGACTCAGTCATATACCGGATGTTCAATGGACGGACTCAATCCCATGAATGGTGCATCGAAGTAGGATTAGTAAGCGCACACGCTAACCACTAAGCCACGGACGCTGGCTCCATACTGTGAAGACCATCTGCTACATTACAGACAGCAATCACAGACAAACATTGGATCCACACTAGAAAAATTTAGTTCTGTGACAACACAAGTGAGCCGAACTTTGACCCTCAGCTTTAATCTGGTAAAGGGTTATTAGACCTTTCTCCCCTCTTAAATCTTAAGGTATAGGTTTTCAAAAGCTTAAAATTGAACTGGACATGGAGTGAGAAATGTAAAACATAAAGTGGTTATTGTCCAACAATATCCACAAGGTGATAAAATTCAACAGCAGCATGTTCTTTTCTTAATACAACATTAACAGATATATCTATGATTTTTTTTCCATCCTCAAAATGAATAAAAATGTGTCAAATGTAGTGCACATAGCATAAATGACCGTGAATAATGTAATAATATACTACATAACCACTATGATAGATTAAACCATATAAAATGTATAAATTAAAAGCTTGTTTTATGAAATAACTGGATAGTCTCCCTTGATCTTGGAACGCCTCCATGTTAAAGCTTCTTGTCATGCTCTGACTTGCTGGCAGTCTGTGCAGGCTTATTTGCAGTGATACTAAAACAGTTTATTTTCAAAAATGCACAAATTTCTTGGCACACAGTCGTTGAATAGAAGACAAGATCGTACAAGTTATAGATCTGAAATAGAAAAAAAATTGAAAAATGATAAGAAATTATCAAATAAGTTTCATATTAACTTGCTACATATAGAAGTTTAACCCTTCATTTCAGGGATATATGGAGTATTTGTTATGTTTCATTTTGGTTTTATGATGAACTTCAGTGTTTCCAGGGACAAAAACTATTCTCTATGTCACTAGTGGCTTATTGTCTCCCCTTAGTTGAGAGAGCACTAGGGCATAGGATGATCCTACTGAAAACCCATGTGATCACGAGTAACCTAGACTGTTCCTCCCTACCTTGGCTCATTCCATGAAGACAAACTCAAATGTGTGCATGAAACTCTATCGATATTAACAGGGAAACATCACTCATTATTGCAGTATGAGGACAATTCAATTTCAAATTCAGTGCAACACATTTGCTTTATGCACTTTGCCTTAAGTTATACATATTTTCTTCTTCAAAGAGCAGGAATGAAAGTGGTGAAGTTGTCTACATTTGGAGGCAGCACAAATAATATGTTTTTTTGTTTGATAATTAATAAATAAACTAAAATTCATGGTATAGACACTCTACCATCAACCAGTAGAGCTGGCTGGTCAACACACTCGGTCATGATTGCATAGTTAGTATATAGGGCACACATTACAACTGTGCTCATTAAAATCTCAAGTTAGAGGAGTAAATCCCAGAAGTGATAAAATGACCCTCCAGCCACACCATAATGGATCAAGCAATAAGAGTATGGGATTAAAGGCAATCAAAGACACTAAGAAATTATCATTATTTTCAAGGATACTTACAAAACACAGCCACAGGACCATGTATTCATTAAAGAAAGAATTAAAATATTGGTTAAGGAACAACATTCCAGGTCCTATAAAAGCTGTGTCCCATAAATCCATCTCACTTTTAGTCATGTGAGCCACCTACAGACAGAAGAAAAGAACAGTTATCAATGGGTGCCATCGTGTGACTCCCTCATATACCTGATGGTCGACAGATGGACGTACATTGTGTGACTCCCTCATATACCTGATGGTCGACAGATGGACGTACATCGAAGTAGGCAGGTAATCGCACTACTAACCACTAAGCCACGGCTGAGGGCCTCTTTTTCCTTAAAGTCACAAAGATATTCTTTTAACAGACTAAAGCAGTGCACAATGCAAATAGGCAGACATTTGCTTGTATTATTTTTATTAACTTCAAATAATCTCCCTTGTATGGTTATGAGGTGAGAGTAACTAACTAGATAGCCATGCCATGTAGCTCAGGGGAGACAACACTACCCAGAATGTATTACACATGTTATTGCATGGATGAAAAGTGTGAACGCAGCAAACTTTAGGATCCGAAATAAATTAAGACATTGCATACTTTATTGAAACAGCTTGTTTGTGATCAAAACTTTAAAGAGGAGGAAACAACTATTGATGGCACTGTTTATGTTTAACTTTGTTAGCCAAACAGACGGTTGCTCATTACTTATTCAACGGAAGCTTAGACAGGTAGGAGGTTTAACTTTGTTAGCCAAACAGATGGATGCTCATTACTTATTCCACGGAAACTTGGACAGGTAGGAGGTTTAACTTTGTTAGCCAAACAGATGGATGCTCATTACTTATTCCACGGAAACTTAGACAGGTAGCAGTTGACAATGTCTGAATAATTGTTTCATCAGATTGATTGGAAAGTCACAAAGTTTTGACGAACTACTTTACACAGCATTACATGCAGGAAACAAACTATTAATGTAAACCAAGAAATCTGTCAAGAAAAGATAATTCTTTCTTTCAAATATATAATTATTGACCTTCATCGATTGATTGATTGATTGGTGTTTTATGCCGTGCTTAAGGGTATTTCACTTATATGGCGGCAGTATATTCCAACAATAATTGACACTAGCACAACCAAAATGTGAAGCATTTCCATAATGTTGGAAAGTTAATTTTCCTCCAGTGCTAAGTAAAGACAGTATTGCTACTCTTCAAACAAACTGCCTGTGAAGCTTTTAGACGACAACTTATTAAAGTGATCGAAATTCGTGTTGCTTAACGATGTTGCTAATTTTCCATTTTACCTCAATTTAACCAATTCAAATATAGACTATTGAAACCAAAAACGTACATTTTAAGCTGATCGTCTTTGCATTAAATGTCTTAGAATAAAGCTTACCAAGGGGGGTGCCAAAGACTCTGACCTCACAAAGGGTCAAGTAGTTGGTTTGAAGGAGCTGAACTTTAACATATCGCCCAGTAACTGCTTGGTCACACTCGTAGCTTACTATGGCGCCGTTGATATCAGAATACCGTTCTGGTTGATAAAAGCACACATGAGGAAGCAAAAATGTGCCATTTATTTCTGCCATCACCGACGTTTCAATTGTAAAGTTACTCAGCCGAGGTACTATACCAGCTGTCAAAAACAGATAAACAAAGCAGTTATTTAATAGTGAGCGTTTTGTGTAGACTCTTTGTTAAACTTACTTGGCTGACTTAGAAGTCCTGAGCAGACAAACGATTCAGTAAGCTGAAGTTCTTGTCATTTGACCTATCTGTGTGTTTGGGTATTAATGTCAAAGTGACCAAAGGGTGGTAATGTTATTTCTAGTTACTCACTCACTCATTTATTCGGGGTATGAGGAGGGAATTTAGTTATTTGTATTTCACTTACTCACTCACTCATTTATTCGGGGTATGGGGAGGGATTTTAGTTATTTGTATTTCATTTACTCACTCACTCATTTATTCGGGGGATGCGGAGGGATTTTAGTTATT
>JAQQZZ010114724.1:0-15075 GCA_030265115.1 Mopalia vespertina | reverse complement strand
CGTTTCACAAAATGTCTGCGTCGAAAACAGACCGCGAACAGCATAGGTTTGTCTACTTCAAAACAAGATATATAGCAAAGATATCTCTTTGGCTCAACAACAAACTTTTTAATATATACTATAAGACATTTTCTATTGGGTGGAGAGATGCATTTGTTGTCTTTTACCCTCTTTTAAAGTTCATTTGCACATGTTCCACTCACTCTGGGCACTTTGTTTCACACCCAGTCTAAATGACTTAGGTACCCGGTACCAGTGAGCGTAGTGATCACTACCCACATATTTTAATTTTGGCAGATCTGTTTTATTTTTAATTTCAGACTGTAGTTTTTCATTCCGCCTAACGGTCTGTTGGGCAAATGTTAAATGTTCATTTGCACGAACATGTATCCCGTTCACTCTGGGCACTGTGTTTCAAACCTAGTCTAACTGACTTAGTTATGAAGGAACACTGTTTTTTCCAGCAAATAAAAACTTCTGGCATGTTTATGTTATGTTAATGTGTCGCTATAGAGCTGTAATACATGACTGATTTATCAATGAAATACACCTGTATGTGACACTAATCAATAAAATACATACATGTTAATGGCTAAGTAATGTTTTGAAGACCTGTGTCCTCTCGACCTGAAATTGATACAATTGATCTGAATATAAATGTAGGTTGCCCTATGAGATGTGACATACAGGTGTTATTTGGTGACCTTTTATACTTTGATTCATACCTAGTACATATATATACTGATTACTTTGTATTCTTTTAAAGCGATGCTCTTCTCTGCAATAAATCTAGGTAAAACGGGCATTATTTCTTGTGTTGAATTATGCTCTCTAACTTTCTAATCAAGCTATATTTATTTTATAATTGGATCTTATTCATTGGGTATTGCTTAAACTACAGTCAAATTCATCCACGGCCATGTCTTGCTACTTGTAGTTTAATTACTTAACAGAAGAGCTCCACAAATATTGACCAATCAAATATCTTTCTTGTCACACTACGGAGCCTACGCACGAGACCTATAGGGTCGACTGTTTATAGTAAGGTTTACCTTTGACAGTTCACACTGGTTATTAACCCGTAACACACAAGAGTGTAAGTTGCATGACGTCATGAATAGGGCTGTCCACGCCCAAAATGTCAGCTACCAATGGTCGTAGGAAGGTATTTACACTGTACTTGTAACCCTCAGGTGATTTTATAAGATGAAATAGTGATAAGTCGATATCATATATGTAAGTATGTTTAATGGTAACCTTTCAAAGGATATAGGGGTTATTGCAGCCAGGAGCATGGCTTTAAGCTTAAAAATGTAAATGTGTCTTACAAGTTGGGCTGAGCTTTAGAGAACCATGTGTGGTTAAATACTGTACAATACCTGCAGTGTATTGTCACAGCATGATAAATTTGTCTATTATTCCTGTTTGGATTGTTTTTTAATTCCGCTTGTTGTGCCAGTCACATGTCAGCAGGTCTGAACAGGATACTGTGAACATGGGTATTTATTGGCAGGAACCCTGGGGTATAATCAGGGAAACACATCATTCAGATGACTGCTTAACCAGCACACTTAAAAGGCTCTTTTTACTCACTGCTTCATGTACATGTATCTAGACTCCGGCTGTACAAAGAGGACTCCTCTACAGGACAGATTTGGAAAGCCTCACCTACCCTTTTTATTGTGATTGAATGCTTCAAGTTCAACAAGTCTGTAACATTTGTGCTGTTTTGAACCTCCAAGGAGTGTGAGCAGCTAGTTGTTTACAAAACAAATACTTACTGTGGTTTCATCTGGGACTACTGAATGTGTATGTCAGATTTAAAGCTAACCATACATTGTATATGCCAAGGTGGGCACACAAAGACCATAAACTACATGTAGGCTTTCTGAATTTTGTTCACATTCTAATTGAGGATTTAAATTTGTGATATTTTAAAGTTTTATTGAAATATGTAGATTTATCTATTGACTGAGATGATCTTAACCCATGTACTGTACATGTAGCTGAAGTTGACACTGTATGTAAGTATACATGAACATGTGAGTAAATGTATACGTATCACAACACCTTATAAATATGTACATGTACACATGTGTTCTATAGTTTTTTTAAAAATATTTTTATATACATCTACATGTATTATTTCAAACTCCAACTATCTAATTTTGATAGATGTATGTACATTTAAGTGAATAAGGACATGTACTTTAAGTGTTTATACTTAGTCATCTTACGGTTATAACAGAATTTTTCTAATCACAAGAGTTCCAGACGCAAAGAGCGGAGGGTTACAAGTCAAATCTAGATATTGCAACCAAAGCTACATCCCTTGATAAATGTTAGATTTTCAACTTTATTGGGTTACAAGTAGGCCTACTCTTTATAACTAACAGAAAAGTTTTTGTTTGTTTGCCATGGAAACCATAAGTTTTATAAATATAGACAGAATAGATCATTTTTATAAAGCGTTGTATCTGGAACTCCTGCAGATCATGTAGAGATATGTAACCCCCTGGCCTTGGTCTTCTGATTTACCAGATCACAATAGTATTATGTGATTGTTTATTATAAAAGAGGCCTAACTTATTTGACGACATTGGTGGACAAATTTTTTTTGGTTGATTTATACTTAAGTTATGTGTTATACTTAAGTGCCCGCATCATGTACAAACTACTACAGGTATATTACAATGTCTTTATAGTATGGCTATTGGGCAATTTGTCTAAGCATAGGAGACATGTTTATTTTTTAAGAGAATTTAACAGTTGGCAGTTCATGGTTGTGTTAGTGTAGTTGTTAAGAGTACATCCTCATCAAACAAAGTGAATAGCCTCTCAGTACAAACAGTCAATTTATTTGTAATTATGGTACAATTTTATTGAATATTTGTAATTATGGTACAATTTTATTGAATTGTGGACATTATTTGTTACTGGCGCCTTACAAACCACTTACACAGCAGGTGCTTGGAAGAATTTACAATTAAGATGCACCATTGGCTTTATTATAATTTATTCTACATGTAGGTATTAAAACATCACGTGTGACATTAAAGATGGCACTTTGAATGACTTCCTGTATATGACCAGTAACACGAGAATGTGTGGGAAAAGCCAATCATGCACTTAACTCAAAGTGACCCAGTTTTGTGTCATTATGGCTGTAAGCTTGGATGTACATGTATATGTAGACCCGTGCCATTCACACAAGTCTTTTAAAGTTTAAACCACATTTTTCAACAGCACATCAGGATTACATGTAGGAAGTGGATGAATTTATACCAGCTTAAAAACCATGAGTGTGCATTTACACGGTCTCATAGATCTACATGTAAATAACTTCATTTGGCTTGTCATTTAATGATTTTTTTCTTTCTTTCCTTTGACAGGATGCTGTCGACCGTGTCTGAAGATGGATGCCTTGTGTGATTTACCATGGAAACCAGCCCTATTAAAAACACAAAGTCACATGACTGGTGTGCTTAATAAGAACAATGTCAATTTCCTATACAAACATTGATGACCTCATCCAAACTTTTAACAGCAAAGTGAAAGTACTGTACTGAGCAGAGTTCTCTCCCCTTCCTTGAGACCAAGGCCATATTGTCAAGAATAGTCTGTGATTTTGTTTTAACCAGAACCATGATGAGTTCAATGTTTGACGTGACTTTCAAGGTCCAAGTAGTCCCAAAAAGAGGTGATATTGTTTGTGTGGTTGGCGACTGTATGCAGCTGGGGAACTGGTCGGCTCAGAAAGCCCTGCCTCTAAAACTACATTCCTGTAACACTCGAGGGTGAGTACTTGTTTTTATCACCCTTGGACTAAAGTCCATATGATCCATGGATACTGTAGTCAGACTAGAAGACTATACTTACATGTAGAATCAGGGGAATATTTCTTTTCTAAGCCAATCAATCACTTCACATTTATGTTGTGTTAGTGCCTTTTCTGACGAGGTGTCAAAATTACGACAGAGGTCTTAATATAAACCTAAATATGACCGATGTCGAGTTTTTAAACACCATTCTAACCCGAAAAAAGACAGAAAAAGAGCTCTCCCACGGCCTCAAAAGTGTCCACAATCAATCAGAAATAGGAAGTTGCCTCCCCTGGCATCGCATGCTGCCATGACAATGCCATCAGACTCAGCTGAGATGTAAAACGGTGAAAAACGCAGCAGAAAAAATCTTCCAAAACAATTTTTCTGATATTTTGATGCCATAAACTATAGCGATTATGAAGTACATGTAGACATGGTTTAAACTATGTTCGCGACAACTAATTCCCTATTTGTGCTACATGATTTATAAAATTAAGAAAACAAAATTTGAAGTGGAGGCGGCCATGTTTGATTTTTTTTATTATCGTAAATTTGGTAGATGAACAATCGCACGCTGGGATGTAACGTGTGTTTACCGCTTGGGATTTGAAAAAAGTTTGTTTACGGAATAATGAATTTATTATTTTAAGTATAGGCTGTTTTTGTCTTAGAGATGGATTTTAACTATTGGTATGCTCATGCACTGCGAGTCTGTGAAGGGAGGGAGTCGGAACGGCAATAAACATCGTGGTCATAGTTATCTCATTAAGACCGCTGAGCTGTGTTCCTTGTTATGTATATTTGCGCACGACATTTAACCCGTGGAGGGTTAGAATAGAGCACAATACTGTTTACTGCTCCATAATGAAGAAATCTTTGTAATCTGTGTGAATAATCTCTGGTGAAGCCAAGAGCATGTGGAAATCACAGCTCAGTAATTAGTTTTACTGGTCTTGGAACTGTGGACAAGTTTGAATGCTGTGAAGTGCAATATATTAAAGTCAACTCCTGCAGTGGTTTATACATGTTCTAGGCACCACCCAAACATTGAGAAATACAGATTTTCCCCCCAAAATTGAATATTTTTACCATTGAAAGGGATTCTTTTTCTCTTGAAATTGAAGAAATTGTCGTTTGAGACATGGCTGTACTGTACACGTAGGCTTTATCAATGATTCACCTAAAGTGAAATAACTGTTTTTCTCTGATTCAGTGAGATTTGGACGACCACCATTAAACTACCTGGTAATAGGGATTACCAGTACCGCTATTTTACCTGCACCATAAGCGAATCGGACAATGAAGATTCCGAAAGAAGTGTGCTCGTCTCCAAATGGGAAACTAATATTAGGCCCCGAGTCTTTTCTCCTAAAGGTACGGACTCGTTACTTCAGCGTTCTATCACCCTTTGGCTGCCTAACAATTAAAGAGCAGTGTGATCAAGGTCATGTAGAAACTATTGTTATAAATTGATAGTTTGATAGGTTGTTACACCCTACGGTCTGTTTGGGATGTCATTGTATTGCGTCTTGTGATTTTCCTGCTTTAGGGTGGTTTCCTTCATCCATCAACAAATAAGTCGGTTTCCATCTGGAGTATCTGATCTATAATATGTTGTTTGCAGATTTTATTTCAATTAGTAATAACCTAATGGCCGACCTGCCTAGCTACTCTGTGTATTTTGTACACATAATTTATGTTAAATACACCAATAGGCCATCAAAATGCACGCATAAATTAATATTCTGTGCTATGCTATAACACAAAAGTACACGATATGGTAAGAAAATACTAAAAATAAAACCCAGATTTTTTACACATAAATTTCATGAGTGAAATAACCTTATTAAGACTTCAAGTTAGGCCTGTGACCGTGGCTTAGTGTGTACTCGTACTAATCCTACTCCGATGTTGGCCATGACAGTGAGTCACACTATATGGCTCGGGCAATCAAAGGGGAGATTTTTACAAGGTTTCCTCCCTGTTTTGCACCATAAGTAGGCAAGGAACAGTTGATAATCCGTCATCATATGAGTGAAATACCCTTGAGTACGAAGTTAAACCCAAATCAAACAAACAAACCCACCTTATAAAGTTAAAGTGCTTTGTTCAAATACATCACAAAGCAAACGATCAAATCACAATTCATTGCTATACAAATGTGATGTACATGTAAGTAACTAATTCCCAGCTTTTTGTTTTCAGCGTTTTGTTTGAACCCTGATGATTGTGATACCGATACTTATCTCTCAATATTTGGCCGTTATAGTAAGTGATATTGTGGTCAATATTTGGCTGTTATAGTAAGTGATATTGTGGTCAATATTTAGCTGTTATAGTAAGTGATATTGTGGTCAATATTTGGCTGTTATAGTAAGTGATATTGTGGTCAATATTTGGCTGTTATAGTAAGTGATATTGTGGTCAATATTAAGCTGTTATAATAAGTGATATTGTGGTCAATTAATCAATCAATTGATCAAACGTTTCTTAAAATATGAGAAATGCATAAATTTTAAAACTTTTTTGATAACTTCAAATTGCCAGTCGATAATTATTTGTAATTGGTATAATTTTTGGGGATAATCTAATTTCTAAAAACTTACTTATTATCTTAATTACTTTGAGGATTTTACTGTTTATTAATTGTCTTAATATTTTAATTTTAAAATGTACATAATAAGTATTGAATATGTAAGTAAGTATTTTAAATTTGAATTTCAAATTTTTTCTTCATAAAATAAATAAAAATGCAGCTGTACCAAACCTATAGAAATACCTGTAAAGACTGCCCCTGAATAACATATAACATTGAATCCTTATGACTTAATTACCACGGGAAGAAATTTTAAGCGAATGTGGTACTGTTGAGAAATGATTGATATTGACCTGAAAATGGACGTTGAATGGTTATTTTATGGGTCGTTCTAGCCCAAAAGTGTCCAAGGAAGAAAACGAGATGGTTTAAGTCAGGGGAAGGCCATCCAATTGTTATACATTGGAAGATGAAGTGCAGAATCATAGTAGCGCTCTGTTATTTCTAAAGGTTAGGAAGCTTCAAGTAGCATAGCTAAGACTATCAGCTCTGAGTAGGTGGTTGGTGGGAGTTTCCTGTTGCTCGCCCAACCATTTCTCTTTCAATCGGCTCTATAAATCACAACTTAGAATGAATGATTTTTTTTTAGTTTTTGCATACTTCCTTAGATGTCACGGAGGGCTGGGAGGGAGCTTCCTGTTGCCCTGCCAGTGCAATCAGAGCTAAGGGACAACATGGAGCTGATCTGTTTGGGATGTCCTGTATTTGTTTTGTCTTTGTTTGGTGCCAGAGGTGTAGCGGGTGGTTTCCTTCACCCATTAGGCGGTCTTGTCGACATGTGAGTGGAATTACATGGTGTTAAACCCCAATGAAATAAGATGACATATTGCATACCACAGTTTGTAATGTTTGTGGTTACCATGGTTATCAGGTACATTAAAGGTCTAAGTCACACCCCATGAGCGGGTATGTTGAGATTACTAAAATTCTTGTTTATTTTATTTGTATTTTCTGTGGTTATGTTTAGATGGCCGCACCAGTCTAACAAGAGGCTGGCTAACAACCCAGACAGAAATCCAGCTCCGGTTTTATGGAAACCCAATACAGATGTGGAAACCACGCCACCGATCTCAGATGTACCGAATCAAATGTACTGCCCTCGATCATCGATATAAGGATTTTGTTGATGTGGATTGTGGCACGGAAGAAGATAGCCGTGACGATCTGCCGTCTGCATCGGCCACAAACATCTGGGTGTCTGTGCTTAACGATAAAGAGTTTCGTCCCTCTGAGCCACATAAACACGGCAATCTGATACGGGACGGGGAGTACATGGTGTTTAGGTTACAGACTTGTGAACCGGAATATCTGGTGAGCCAGAATATATGCTTTCTTTTGTTTGTCCTAATGATTGCTCTTTAAAAAGGACACAGTGTTTCTACAGTACCAATGCTGGTCCATGTTAGTCTTAAAAGTAACTAAAATACCCATGATTTCCTGCTTTAAAAAAAATTTAAAAGATTTTAATTTAAATTAATTTACAAATATCATGTCAATAAATAATGGTGAATAAAGCAAGTCTACATTAATAAGGTTTTCCCCAAACAAAGTATGGTTTTCGATATCTTTGGGTGGTTAGAGGGAGCTTCCTGTTGTCCTGGTGCTCTTTGAGCCTAGTGGGATGATACAATACAATTTAAGTCCATTTACCTTACACCTTTGTATGTTTGTCGCCCTCTGGCTAAGGTCAGTTTGTTTGAAGAGTGGCAATTCTGTCTTTACATAGCAATGAAGGAAAATTAACTTTCCAACATTTTGAAAATGCTTCACATCTTGGCTGTGCCAGTGTCAATTATTGTTGGAATACAACACAGTCATATAAGTGAAATAGCCTTAAGCATGGCGTGATACACCAATCAATCAATCAACCAAATTTCCGTGGTTTGCTCCAAACTTTCCTTGGTTTGTTCCAAACTATCTCTGGTTTCTTCCAAGCAATCTCTGGTTTCTTCCAAACAATATCTGGTTGCCTCAAAATTTTCCTGGTTTGCTCCAAACTATCTTGGCCCTCTGGCTAAGGGCAGCTTGCTTGAAGAGTGGCAATGCTGTCTTTACTTAGCACTGAAGGAAAATTAACTTTCCAACATTATTAAAATGCTTCACATGTTGGTTGTGCTTGTGTCAATTATTGTTGGAATACACCGCCGTCATATAAGCGAAATACCCTTATAAAGCATGGCGTAAAACACCAATCAATCAATGTATGTTTATCAAATGTTGTAGGGTTTTCAGTTGGATTTCTATGTTCACGATCCGAACGGAGGAGAAGACGACATACCAAAACATGTCGGATACTCTTATTTATTGCCATATCATCTGAAAGATACCTCAGGGAAAAGAACCGTCCCGATATCAGGCCTCAAACATAAACCTATTGGGCAAATTACAGGTATGGGAACTCACAGGTTTCTAGGCAATCTTTAGATCAGGGATATATGTGTATAAGGAAGGTCGTCCTATGCTATGCTATGACAACAATCATGAGTGCAAAGCCATTGTATTAAGGAATATGTCCTGTGTACACGACACATGGCAAATAAATTAATAAATACAGCTACATGTTTGAGAGATGGGGGCTGCAATGTTATCATGCAAATGTGGACTTGTTTACCAAATTATGTAGAATATGAAAGTTTTCCTGATTTTTTATTCTTGGATTATTGTTAAAATAATGAGAAGACTGCTAACATTCTTTTTTTTTAAATGTCTTTACCTTTTTTGGGCTCTTTTACTCAAATCTGTTTTCACATTGAAAAAAGAAAAATGTACATTGCAGTATTTAATTTATTTTCTTCTGTACACAGTGGAACATTTCATTGCAAAACCAATGATACACCGGGATTATTCCATGGAGACGTCGTATGCACTGCATTGGAAGAAAGAGCGGGGTCCCCTTGACATCGGACACAGAGGCATGGGTGTCAGTCATGAAAGTAAATGGTAAGTGGGTGGATCATCAGGGGACCTTCTCATAAGGTTTCCTGACTCATCTAGGTTACATCATTTACTCAGTCCCTTTCGTGGAACTCAGCATTCATTTTGTTACGGACATTAAGGATATCCTTTCAGTTCCCCAGGACAACAAACATTTGTTAAGGTGGTTTATGCTGGACAATTTTCTTGCAAGGGCTTGTCACATTTTTTAGATTTTTGATGAGCGACAGGTGAAAGATTATGGGGGAAAGGGTTCTTTGAAGGTTTGACAGTTGTAAGTAAGTTTGCAGAGATTAAGAAGGACTTCCTGTCTTGATACATCACCAAGTAATGAAGATACCTGGCTTGTTTAAACCAATTATTTACAAATTTTTGATGGGTTTTTTTTTTTTTGGAAGGGGGTACAGTGCATTTTCAGCTGGTTGGGACTCCTGTCTGGTGATTGTTTTCAGTGATGTCAAGGGTAGCTTCCGTAACCAATTAGGCTGTCTTATTAGTGAAATAACATAAAGTATAGCGTTAAACCCCAATCAAACAAACAATCCAAGAATAGCCGAGCTGTCTTGCCATTGCAGGAAGTGAATTTTCCACCTGATCTTAACACTGCATGTTTTATAGGTGTTCCTAACTTTAGGAAAGATTTCTTGAGGAATAAGATTGACACAGCTTTGGTAATGATTTGTGTTGAAGCTTTCAGTGCGTATATATCATGCTTTGGTGTTGGCTCATTGTTTCTTCTTTCAACAAATAAACAAATACAGAGTTCAAGAATAGCGTAAGTGTGGTAATTTAGAAAGGCTTGTATATTTGGTGTACCTTTCATAGACTGACTGGGGAAATGTATATCACTCAAAGTTGATTAGTGCTGAAAAGGTTTTTCCCTACGATAAAATCTTTCTTATTTTGTTGAGGAGAGGTAGGTAGTTTCAGGTTTTGCCATTATTTTGTTTGGTAAGTTACAGGCTTAAGTAGAATGTTAAGGAGGCTGGAATAGGCCCCAAAAAATGAATATTAAAATGTTGTCATTTTCATCAGCTGATGTTGAAAACTTTGAATAAATGTCGAGAACGCGAAGTAACATCAACACAGGTATTTTACACCCTTTTATACCAATAGTGAAACTTGTGTAAACAGACACCTCTAAAGATGAAAAAAAGAGTTTGGTGTAGACAAAATATCAGTTTGTGTCAAGACGTTCGTCATGATGGACTCTGCAGAAACCAAATTGAGCATTGTCGTTTTAGAAAAGATGACAGAGTATTCAGGTCTCAGTTTACATCGGTTTCACTGTTTATGATATATTTATAATGATATTATTGAATGCAAACAAGTAATGGGCAATGGTATTGGGGTTAATTATGGCTTTAGTAACCATCACTTCATATATCTTTTTAGTTGTCTTGAAATAGTTGCAAAATTTGGGGGTCAGGGAATAAGCATTGGTAATTTTATGATTGTATTTCTAACTTTCACTGCTTCAATAATATACTATAAATATATCTACCTTTAAAGATTTTCATATGCAAATTTTCCTGATGCATCGAAACATGTGAAACTTGTCATTGTTTGCAGCCAATATTGTTTCAGACTGTATGGCTCGTCTGCTGCCATAATGAGTGAAATAGCCACAAGTATTGTCTTAACAAAAACCCTCCTGGCTAACTAACAAAAACTGATAAATATACCAAAATCTCCATATCTCAACTGTCTAGAATTTGCATATGAAATTTTTTAAATCTTTGCTTTTTGATTTTCTCAAAATTTGTATAATTGTAAACAAGTTGATTTTCATAATTTACTCATTATATATTTATAAAGTATCAAATCTTTTTATTTAATTATATATTTTTTTGTATGCTTAGACATAGTAACAGCTAAGTTCCTAATTTGTCAAATAGTATTTTTAAAAAGTGTTACGCAAAGAGCATATTTCATGAATGACAATGTTACTGACTGAGTAATGTGTGAGAATGAATGAAGATGAGTTGTTAGGAGGTTATAGCTTGCCTGTACATTCCCTGTGTTTGTAATATCTGGGTGCATTTTTATGAGTGAACTAATGCCATGCAAGTATCCATTCATAGTGGTTAGCGAGTGCGCGCTTACTAATCCTACTTCGATGTACTGTTCACAGGATCCACCCTCAGGTATATGAGTGAGTCACACGATGTGGCTCCGGCAACTGCGGGGGGGGGG
Source organism: Mopalia vespertina (assembly GCA_030265115.1). NCBI lineage: Eukaryota > Metazoa > Mollusca > Polyplacophora > Chitonida > Mopaliidae > Mopalia > Mopalia vespertina. The sequence goes on along the minus strand of JAQQZZ010114724.1, from coordinate 3,525 downwards.
GGTACGAGGTTCCATCTCGGTTTTCCTACGTAATTGTGAAGTCGACAATCCGTCGTCATATAAGTGAAATACCCTTTTGAGTATGACGTTAAACCCCAATCAAACAAACCACCCGTTGGGCTGAATATGTGTGTGAGGGATTCTGACAGCGATTATCTGGCTATAGGACAGTCTCGCTGTATATGTTTACATGTGATTGATGTGTGTCAGGGATTCTGACAGTGATTATCCAACTATAGGACAGTCTTGCTGTATACGTCAACATGTGTTTGACTTTGACAGTTTGAGTGTGACTTTTGTTTACTCTGGTGTATGACTGTGTGTTTCTATGACAATCTGTATGTGTATGAGTTTGTAGGTGCGTGTGTGGCAGTCCTTGTGTGCATCTGTGTATATAGGTGCGTGTGTGGCAGTCCTTGTGTGCATCTGTGTATGTAGGTGGGTGTGGCAATCCTTGTGTGCATGTGGTCACTGTTAAACTGGACCGTATCTTTCTTCAGGTTAGCCGCCGTTCGGGAGAACACTGTCTCATCTCTGGCAGCCGCAGCTAGTCACGTAGGTTCTAGAGATGGTCTAGATGTTTAATCTTTTAAATTTCAACCTTGAAAAATTAAATTACATTAATGGTTTTAATCCAACAGTGGCACTGGCTTGATTGCAACCTAAGCTTTTCAGTGTAAGTTTGTAGTGAAAATTGTGACAGGAGAAATTTGAGATAAAATTATGTTTTGGTAAACCAGCGGCTAGATAACACAGAGTATAAAGTATTTGGATAGGCCTTATTATGTTTTCTCGCAGGATATTGTGACATAGGGTGTGTAAAAATTGTACCTCAATCTCTCGCTCTTTCTGCAATTTCAAGGGTGCCACTGTTTGAAATTTTCTGTTAAAATATTTATCTTTTATAAATCTGAATAAAGTCCCGTTCTCCATTATAATATATCTACATGTACTTGACATTTATTGATACGGTTGTTATATATATACAATTATTTTATCTCTCCCATTTAATGACCCCTCCGTGTGTGTTTTGACGACGAGACAAATCTGTCAGTTGTGCCCTGTTTAAACAATTTATGTTGTGTTAATAACCTTCATGACATTTGCACAGATTTTTTTGTTCACCGCTACTCGGCTTCTGTCCGTCCTCCCGTCCGTCACAATTGTTTGTGAACAAGCTAGCTTGATAACAAATTCACCGATTAACTTCAAACTTGGTATGTATATAAATATACTTTGCTCCGATTAGGACAACAGATGGGATTGAATTTCTTCAAATTCCGTTAAACAAGATGGCCGCCATCACATTATTTAACAATATTCATGTCGGTATACATGTATGTTGTGAACACGATATAAACTCGATAAAAAATTCATTGATTAACTTGAAATATAGCCTACTTCAATTAAGACAATTGCATTTCATCAAATTCCTAACAAAATATTACAATATTTATGCCTACATGTATGTGTTGTGAACATAATAATTTTGAGATCAAATTCACAGATTAATAACTTCTATATTTGCTAACATGATATCTTGAGAACAAATACATCGATTAAGTTGGAATTTAGCTTTGAGATTACATTTCAGCAAGAGGCTAAGCAATATGACCGTCATTGCATGATTTTGTGATGTTAACATGATAATTTGACAACAAATCCACTGATTCACTTGAAACTTGTACTGTGGCTTCCTATTCCTATCACCAAATCCATACACAAAATGGCCACCATTGCATAATTTGGCAATATTTACGTCTGTTTGTGTTTTGAACACAATACTGTACTATGATACTTACATGTATTGCAAACATGCAGAATAGTTTCCTCCGGTTAAGAAACAGATGTGATTGCATTTCATCTAATTTCTCAAACCAATATGACCATCGCTGTATAATGTGTGCACATCTTTGAGGTGATTTCATTTTAGTCCATTTATTCAACTAGTGTTCAATGCTGTTGTTTTTCAATGTAAAGTCTGCATTTAGCTGTCCTCTGCCTGACGACAGTATGCAACTAAGTGACAGCCTTTTCATTCTGTCTTTACTTAGCACTGGAGGAACAATTTCCACCATGGCAAAACACTTAAATTTCACTAGTCCTGGTTCACTAGTTGGCGCTCGTCATATAAGTGAAATATACTTTGGCATTAAACAGTTATCAATCAATTCCCTCGTATAGTCTTACTGCACTACTGATATGTGACCTGACATGTATCCTGTCCTGGTGTTTTCTATACAAAGGAAATAACTGAACAACATGAGCAAACAGCCACCCACTTAATTTGAATTTTCGCTTAATCTTAATAATTGCTGCACAACTGTCAACTAGCACTAGCTTTTAAAGCTAATGAAGTGTCGATGTGCGATCCACTGAATCTGAGGACAGCTGTGTAGACAAAGAAAATAACTGAACAGCAACCCTAATGAGCAAACACCAACCCACTTAATTTGTATCTTAATAGTTGCTACTCCTCTGTCAACTAGCAATAGTTTTTAATGTTATACAACAGTCAATTAACTATCAATAGTTGCCTTATTTGACATGTAAAATACATGTTAACTAACTAACTTTAGTTCTAGTTTAGTACATATAAACTAACTTTATATGTACTAAATTTTGACATATAAAATCCATCTTTTGGCTAAATTTGACTTCAATACATCTAATGGACCATTAAAAGCAATAGATAACTTACACAAGGCCGGGAAATGGTATTAATTATCTGTGCTTCAGAGCTCTTGAAACTTATATATCAGGACAGTGTCCTTTAATAATGTTGCAATAGCATTGTGGACTATCGCAAGGCTATAACACTAGTCAATTTAGAGGGGATCATCAGACCTTGTAACTGGATAGACAATTTAGGATATGAACTGACATTTTCTTACATATTCAAAAACATGAAAAGAAAACTGCTAAACAAAAACTTGAAGAAAATGAATAAAAGTTCTGTTTCAGTGTTTTTTTCAAAATGTGTTACACGCCTTAATACTAACACTAAGTTATTATATACCTGTACCTGTACAATTAGAAACTTCATCTATGTTGACACCAATTTGTTTTTCACACACATGTTTTTTTCTGTATTAACAGTAAATGTATGTAACACATGGTATTAACATCTGGTATTAGAATTTCAATATCTGTAATTCTTGTGATAATCTCTTCTTACAATTTTTTTCAATGCTCAATCTCACCTTAATATTGTTCCTTGTCATAATTCTTGTTGCTCTGTTTGTTATCAGGGAGCCGACTTTGTTGAATTTGATGTACAGCTTTCACAAGATCTTATACCCGTGGTTTATCATGACTTTCAAGTTTGTCTGGCGATAAGAAAGGTATACTATACTAACTGTTTACTTATTGGAAGTACACCTTTAGAAATACCCTTAAGCATGGTGTTATAAGCCAAACAATAAGTGAAATACCCTTAAGCATGGCTTTATAAGCCAAACAATAAGTGAAATACCCTTAAGCATGGTGTTATAAGCCAAACAATAAGTGAAATACCCTTAAACA